>CM061065.1:46636742-46664699 GCA_030762895.1 Sophora flavescens | reverse complement strand
GATTGAATCATGAATCAAGACATGAAAATGGTAAAACCGTGAACATGAAAAAACTTTTCATTAGTTCGGCCCAGTCCATAAATTAAGGAAAGAAATTTATCATGATCATATTCTCCAAGATGATGAAAATAGAGATGATTATGAGATCTTAGCAATTGGTTTCATGTCAAAGGATTTTTCTAAATTGATTATGAATTTTTTTTTGAAGAAAGCTTCAAAGAACTTTGAATCATATGAAGAACATGATGATCAAAGGCATAAACTCAAAAGAATCTTGTGAAGAAAAAAATTAGAATATCAAGATTAAGAGAGACTGCCTCTTGATGATCAAAAATGATGATTTGGATGATGTTCTTCCACAAATTTCTCATGGTGTTCTTTGAAACTTAGAGAGAAAGATGAACATGATGATGAGGATTTGAAGCAGGTTTAGTAATTTTGGGTATACCTACCAACATATTTGTCCGTTTTGGATGATCTTTATGTCGTTGGAAATAGAAGAAAAGATAGACAACTTTCATGTTGAAAGTTTTCCGAGGTCCAGTATAAATTGGTGAGGAATTTCGTTGAGATCGGATGAACAGCTTCTTTGATGAGAGAATGACTTTGCCTTGTAGCTCATCAGCAATCATAAATGCTCATTTTTATGGCTTAGGAAAAGTGATGTCAAGTGCTTGGAGATGGATGGAGGAGCCGTGAGTTTTGGGTTGATTTGGTCAAAATTCTCAATGGCATGGCTTGTAATTTTCATGAAGGCCAAGGGTAAACTCGTCCTTTCGAGGTAAAATATTCCCTTCGCCATAAATGCGCCGTGGCCATTATGACTTCGGATAAGCTCGTCATAAATGCTCTTCACAGTTGGTCAAATCGTCACCTCGGCTCCGTTTGCCGACTCCTTGGTTCATGCAGCGCAAGCTTTTCCTAGAGATATCTACGGCAGTATGACCCACAACAAATATAATATTTTAATTTTTTTGCAAAAATTTGAAAGCTTCGATATCGTAGTAATCTGATAAAAACATTTTCATCTCGTTCATGAGTTAAAATTAGGTCTTACGGCGGTAAACTCTTCTCTTGTCGGTGAAAACCACTGAAAGCGGTCGGTTTCGTCGAATTTTCAACCAAAAACTTCCATTAACTTTGATGATAATAAGTATAACAGGAAATAACTTGGTTTCTCCAAAATCATTTCTAAGTCTCGGATAAAAATATATATGTTTATATATTTATTACCGATATTAGGAAGCGTGAAAATCGGGGTGTTACACTAGATCTCTTAGGTTTTGCTTGTTTTGGTTTGGGAAAACTCCACTTGTTTGGAAGGCAACTCCTTATTATCGTTATAATTCTCGACCCGTCTCCGGTCAAATCACCACTGCTGAAAACAAGTTTTGTGAACAACCCTTTCAAATATTTTCCACAAAGGTGTAATCCCTTGAAGGTTGTTTGGTAATGTTGTCCATTATTGATAGAAACATTTGGAAAGATGTTAATATGTGTTTTTAGTTCTCTCAATGAATGGGAACCTTGATGGAAATGCATTAGTTAACTTTTGAATTTGAAAAATGAGTTCAATGCACATAGGTAAGGTAGGAGTATTAGTAGGCAAGCAAACATCATTAAGTTGAATATTATTAATTGGTTTCCCTACTAAGAAAACTGCTTTTACCTTACTTTTAACCTTATCAATATGCACACTTTTAGCACTTAAAACATAGTCCAAACATTCCACTTTGGTGGTACAAAAGTGTATTTTTCAAAGATAGCAAATGGTTTTCTTTCTTAGTAATAACAATCACACTTTAAATGTTCAGAAGGTTTACTTGTGTTTTGCCATGTACCAAGATAGCATCATTGCTTATATTACCTGACCTTTGAAATTCTTTAGTTTCTTGAGAATTGACTTGAAGTTTATCCAAAAGAAACTCAAAGGTAATAGGTAAAGAAAAAGATAAAAGAGACTTGTTACCAAAAATGTTGGAGTAAAGTAAATACAATGGATGGTTTTTTCCAAAGGTATTTTTCTTTACTTCTTTTTCCTTGCCCCAAAACTATGCATTCTTTGCCATCTTGTTCTTTAACCTTTTTGATTTTAGCAAAGTTTTCTCACTTATTACTTAATTGCACTTTTCCATATTATTTTTGTGGTACATTCTTTATTTTACATTTATTTCTTTTTCTTCTTGTTCACTCTTGGCTTTTCTCTCAAGCTCCTTTTTTTCTCTTATTTTTGTTTGAGCCTCACCAATCTTTAGTAGAGAGAGAATGCAGGGAGTAGTATCTTTTTGTTGTGGTGCATAGAAGGAAGAAGAAAGAGGGCAAAAGTGGAAGGTTTAAGTTAGGAAATGTGGCCTTTGATCCACCACCAGCAACTGAAGTTTTGATGAGTCACCCTCCTTCTTGAGAGGAGTTCTTTCTCTTCACTTGTGCTTCAACCTTGAGTGCATGTTGTAGGTCTCTAGTGTAGCTTGAAGGCACATATCATTTTATCAAAACCCTCTTCATTTCTCCAAGTACTAATTGGTTCCTCATCATACCTTATTCTCTCCTTACACAATTGATCCCACCAAATTAAGTATAATCATCAAATCCTAGACTAGCTACCTTTACTTTCTTTTCTTCCCAACCCATAGTAGTAGAGAGAATATATGTGCTCCAGTTGGGTCTCCCGTTTCTAGTAAGCATCGGGATCACTTATTCCCCGCCAGAGCTAGGGATCTTCCTCGATATATTATGCAACTTGTCATCCTTCTCATTCCTTCTTCCTCTATGTTCGTATCTATGTCTCCATCTATCAAATCTAGGTCTATGTTCATTGTCTTTAGTTTGAGTGAGCCTCTATGTGAGTTGTCATGCCTTGATCCCCTTTTTGTGCTCAAGTACTTCTAATCTTTCAAACAATCTTTCTGTTCCCTTGTCATTCTATCCAACTTCCTATTCAGTTCCTTGTTCTTGGTGATGATGGAGAGAATCTTCATTGTCTTCTTCATGTAGTGAAGTCATGGTGCCTACAATTTGAGAAAGTACATACAAATTCCAAAGAATTGAAAAGTAAACAAATCAAATGAATTATACCAATAAAACACATAATTACACCACCAAAAATCAAAGAATTAAGTACAATCCAACAAGGAACAAATACACTTAAAGAACAAGTGAAGAAAATAATTACAAGTCAAAAATTGAATAGTTCCAAGGACCTCACCACTCAGCTTTCTACATTCACTCAAAGATTACCACTCGTGTATATCACTCAATGTAGACTTTTACCAAGATGATTTTCTCTCTTGTCTCTTTCCGCTCGAAGGTTTCCTCTTGAGGATCCACAAATTGAAACAAGATTCTCAAGCATTAATCTCCGTTAAACAAATGAAAAATCAATAATAAAGGTAGTAATTCAAAGAGGTCAAAATTTTGAAAACAACTAATACAAAACTAATGGGTTATATAAGACACATAATATATTAACTAATAATTATAAAATAGCATAAGTATAAATATTAAAATATGAAAAATATTATTTTTATTTGGCATCTTATAAGATAAGATAATAATATTAGAAGGAAAATAATAATTATTTAAAGTGATAGGAGAAATAAAATATGCTTTGTAATTAATTTTAGAATCTTTACTTTTCTCCATAGTGTCTAATTAAGAATAACTAACTTAAGGTAAGGTTAGGGACTTTTGGGCAAAACATAATGGTATATAAGCTTACACAGCAGAGTGTTATGATAGCTATTGAGAACCCTAATTGCGTTTGTAGTCATTCTTGAGAGAAAGGGGAAGAGGAATACGACGACCTTGAAGTGAAGGAGCACCTTCTTGGCCCCGTGATGGTGTGGTTTTGTGTGTGAAGAATTCACCTACAGCATACTTTTCTTCTTCTAATCGTCAAATTTTCAAGTGAGGATGTTTGTTTTCTTGTGATGAATTATTTTCATAGATGAAGCCAAGCGATCTCTCTTGTTTCTTCTCTGACACATGGCTTGAATCTTTAATGCAAATAGTGAATACCCATATATGTTTTTCGATCTTCTTTTGCAAATAATCATGGTTATTTACGTTTGCAGTATGTCGCGATGGGCCTCGGTGGGATAAATTCAAAATTTATATATTACGGTTTATATGTGGCAAATAAAATCATGAGTGAGAATTTGTTTGTGTCCATGGACTATTTGTGTGAAAACAGCTACGCTGCCTGCATTCTTATGACCTGCAAGCGGGAAATTTGTGCTGATCTCCGATCTCTTTAGGAGTGGCGAAGGTATAAAGAATTAAATATACGTACTTTGATTATAGCACTTTATGATGTTCATCTTTTCTTTCTCTCTCATAAAATGCTATAAATGAGTTATTAGAATTAGATCATTTTTTTTTATTTGAGAGCAAGGAACCCCTGAACTATTCAATCTATTTGGAGCTCTTTATAAACTCCTTTTCATTGTAATTGAATACAACTATTACATAGTTTTCATAAGATTGACACGTCTGCTTATATATATATATATATATATATATATATATATATATATATATGCATAACTATATACATGATTATCTTCTCATTATTAGATAAATTTGATGATATTCCTTGTTGGGACTTTAGTCAAATAAGAAAAGGGGAAGGCGGTGGACAAAGTTGAGGTTAAGAAAATGAAAGATAAGATATTTTATTATATATTATTTAGATGGGATCAGAACTAATTGAAGTATTGTGGGTTTCTCGTTGATACAATAATATATATATATATATTAAAGAATAAAGATAGTATTATGTTTTTTTTAAGTGAATGAAGATAATGGATGTGTGGTGCAGAAGAGGCGTTTTTAAGTTAATGAAGTTTGTATAGTGCATAATGTTTGTGTGTTTAGAGAAAGTGTATGGAAATTATATTGGACTAGAAAGGTATATTTTTATATTGATAGAATAATTTATGATTTTAGAAGTTCCAATAATATATAATGTGGATTTCGCTTTAGTTTCACTTCACATGAAAATTGATTCATATAGCCATGGATAAATCAAATTAGCTTTGTTTAGGTGTTACTTGATCTTTGAGCTACAATGTTTCTCAAGTAGTTAAAGTCATTGTCCATTGAAGTTGGTGGGAATATCTAACATTGATATTGTAGGCTCTATTGTACTAGGATGATGATGATATAGGATTTAATATTTTATTAAATAACTTTATTTTAATGTATTTATCGAGGAAAGTCGAAATAAGAGTCCTTTTTCTTTAAATGTGTTATTAGTATTCCAAGCATGCCATTTGTGCAGAATATGATTATACTTGGTGGCCTAATTTTTGTTTGAGTTATCTTCGTTATGCGATTTCAACTCGATTGTAGTTGTCCCACAATATTTGATTTATTATTAGTGAAGTGTGCATTTTCATGAACCCATGGATGAAGCAGACTTTTAGTTTACCTTAAAATTAATGTCATTTATAATCTTTTGTTAGGAATACAATTTTTTTTTCTGAGTTTTGAGACAATAGAGTTTTGCCATTGATTGAATAGGAGGTTTGATTGTAAATTTATATTTTGAAGTTGAGTTACTCTGCGTTGTTGTGTATTATATTGAGATAGTCATGTGAGTATGGTGTAAAAGTATACGGTGGGATCTGATATGATGATATGATTCTTTTTTTTTTTACATTAGGTAAGAATTGATTATTACCCAGGCAGTTCTTTCGACACGAAAATAAATGTGACCGTCGGGTAAGAGTCTCTAGTGAAAAACCCCGGAGTTCGAGGAGAATTGGTTGTGTAGTGGTGAGGTCACTTGTAGGTCATGTTGATTTGATAGGAATATAAATGTGGTCCGTCGGAGTGGGAGGCCCTAGTGGGCAACCCCCGGGGGGATGTAGTGAGTCATTGGCAGTATGCAGTCGTCGTAAGTAATAAAACACGGTAAAGTAATTATTAAGTCGGACACAAGGTTGAGGCTACCAATTCACCAATTTGCGAGTTAAATCGCGTTTGACCAGAAGTAAAAGCAAGTGGTTGTGGAGTTAGAGAAAATGAGATGCTTAATTCAAATCGACAAATCAAATAAAGATATAGTATTAAAATCTGAATTAAGCATCTAAGATCCGCAAATCCACGCCGCGATCATGCATAGTACCCAAGTTGATGATCCCCTTCTAAGTTCAATTGCAATGTCAAAACAGGGACCCCCAAATTCTCTAATGACACTATAGGTACTCAATAGGGCGTATTCAACCGGTTGAGTTAATTACTATAGGTCTTTCGTAACCCGATCGTATTATTAAATCTTGTTCCCTATAAGGTTGCATCTACTGTACTCAGTACTCGTGCAATATTGCAATCAGCCAGTCCCAATTCAAGTTCTAGCTGGTGCACATCAAGCGTCACGTTAACTAGTCAATTATGCATGCATATGATCAACGCAATAAATTGAGATTGGAAAACCAAGAATTGAGGTAAAGGAAGAAGCAATACATCACATTGAGCTACACCACCATGGGTGGTTTCATTGATTCCCTTAGACAAGGGATTAGTTCCTCATGCTTGTAACAAGACACAAACAATTGGAATTCATCATGATTGTAAAACCAAAGAAAAGAAAGCCAGGAGACACGACTCAGGAGAACAAGGATTCGTCAAAAGCCGATCCCAAACAAGCGGTTAACAACCAGCCCTTGATACGCCTAAGCGACCCAATTTTATAATTTGATTCTGTCCCCGCTCGCGAGGGGCGGGATTGATTTAGCTCGTCAATTTGAATGCTGCGAGAGCGGGATGGTGGTCCTTGAGCGGAGGCGAGAGAGGGTGACATTTACGCATGATCCAGTCTTCGAGCTCATGGCCCGAGATATTTGTTTCGCGGCGAGGAGCAGAAAGAATTATTATTGTGTCGGTGAGATGTCGAGGAGCTTGCGGCGAGATCCCTGTTTGCTTGAGCGAAACTTCGAGATTCTTTTCATTGTTTTCTTCAATTTCCTTGACTCTAAGAGCTTCACTTTTAACTTGGAAACAACAAAGGAAGCGAGAAAGCGTAATTCTACTCAAAATAAACTAAAAACTACTAAAAATGCATTAAATGAATCAAATTCTAACTTAGGAACAAAACAAGAGCCAATTTGGGAGATTAGCGGTTGACTACGCCCAATTGAAACACAAAATCTACCCACTTTTCTAGCTGGAAACTAGATGAGCCAGGAGGCTTATCAAAACACCCCAAACTTAAACCTTGCTTGTCCCAAACAGGTGAAACTCAAAAAGACTCAGGTTGGCAAGCAAAGTTCAATCCAATTTTTTACACCAGTTCATGCAATTTAACACAACAATTTTTTTCCTCAATGTTTGCCCCTTGCAGCAATGTAATCCCCACATTCATCTACTTTAAACAATTGAGTTCCATCATTCATGCAATCGAGTCCCGAGCAAAGGGATCCAAGTTACACACAAAGTGAGATCACCATTTCAAACAATTGCGCTTCCCTGCAAGGCAAGATTTATTTTATCACTCATTGTCAATTTGTCTAGGCTAGGAACTTTTCACTCAAGTTCACATTTCAATGAACTTCCCAGAATTTGATTTTCATCTCAAAAAAAGTTCCACAGAAAACATGCATGCAACATCGGGAGTATCTTTTTTAGTGTTGTAATTGGGGCATGCGAGTTTAGGATATTCAAAGGTACTAGGCTTCAAGTCCCTATGAATTAAAGAGAGGATGACATTTTTGACACATAGAACTTATACTCAAATTCCATTTTTCCATTTTCCCTTTTGGCTTGGGTGATTCAGTATATTTTTTCTAATACCCTTTTGCTTGTTTTTTTACTTTCTTTTCTTTTTATTTTTTTTCTTTTGCCTTTTAGCTCTAACCTTTATTTCTTTTTCTCAACCCATAACACATATCATACCTTGTAGCCCCACCCCAAAATCCGCTACTTTCTTTAACCCTTCTCTTCCTGAAAGCTTCCCTTTCTCCTAATCCCTAAGATCGGGTCAACATGGAATTTTCGAATTTTTGGCACATAATATAGGGTCAACAAGAAACATAGGCCTATCCCAGGTTCAGTGTCGCTAACTAGTAACATGCATTAGGGATGATTCTTTTAGGCCAATAGTTATTTCCAAAGAAAATTACTCTAAATCATTTTGATTTAACATATAAATATGCAAACAATGCACCGTATTCAAGCAAATTCGAGAGATGCACTTAAAGTTATTCACACAATTAAACATTTCGAGGCTAAAAATTCTCACCTCGGACATTTTTGCAATTTGTTCACTGAGATACAATTCCTAGTGTGTGCACCTTCACCCCCGAACCTCATATAATCTGGCAATCTGATAAAATTTCGCAAATTCCATTTCAATTACTTCATGGGGATCAAATTTTGATTTGAACCTAAAGGGAAATTATCAATGGTCACATAATTCATGCAGTCAATTATACTAAATTTAATTAAATCCACCAGCTTGCCAGAACACAACCTTTTCACATACTCTTGATCTTCGCAAATTATTCCAAGAGGCGAAATTCAAAAAAAAAATGGAAAAAGGGAAAGAAACACAAACAAAGAATCACTTCCCTCCCCACACTTAAGACATTGTCCTCATAAATCAAGAGAGGAAATATAAAACAAGAGTGAAAGAAAGGCAGAAGGAAGTGGAAAACCTAATTTGCAAGACTAGAGGTGAACCACTCACCAGCGGGTACGGAAAATTGTTCCTCACACTTTCCCGAACCGGCGAGGCGAGTATTATAGTGCGAGTGTGAATCTGGAATTCCCAAATTCAAGATGCCGAGATTATGACGCGAGGTGAGCGTGAGCAAGCCTCGAAATTCGGGGCTTCTATCTACTTGGGACTTTGTGGACTTAAGAACGAAGACAGGTGTTTTTTTGAGCCAAACAAAAAATAAAAATAAAGTGATACCTAGCTTGGGTTGCCTCCCAATGAGCACTTGTTTAAAGTCCCAGTGCGATCAAGTGGTCCGCCCGTTGTTGAGCCTTTTCCCTTTGCATTCATTTTTGGGAGACTCTAAGGCTTCCATGGTTTTTAGCACTTCAAGAGTGGTCCTCATCCCCAAGGGGTCTTCTTCACCACCAACATCATCATTGGACTTCACCAACACTTGTGCAAGTCAAGAACCATGGGCTTCTCTAGTGGCCTTTGCCCGGTTGGATGGAGTCCACCATATCCACTCGATACACATCTACCCTCTCAAGCGGAAAGATTGCTTAAAGACATTGAAGACTACTTTCTCATCTGCACCCTTGAGGTGAGTTTCCCTTGTTGCACATCTATCAAGGTATGCCAAAGTGGCCAAGAAGGGCCTGAATATGAGGGGAGGATCTCAGATCTTCATCCATATCTACACCACAAAATCCAGGAAGTAGTGAACTTCTCCACCTTTAAATAACAAATCTTCACGACCACCCATAGGATATTTTATAGAAGCGATCGGGGCTAGTTTGAAAGACATCCTGTATCTTGACTTCTTTGATCCCAACTTCTTCATCAAGAGAAGGGCATCAGTTGATGCTTGCCCACCAGATCACTACGCTTCCTAGAGTCATCTCCCGATGGTAAACGTCAGTATAGAAAGGACCGGATCCTTCAACTTTGGAGGTAGTTTTCTTGAATAATGGCACTACACTTGGTCAAAGCAAACCGTTCCTCATCCACTATTTTACGCTTCGTGGAAAGCCATTCATAAACAGTGTAAGATGGTATTTTTTCCAAGGCTTCATATCGAATGTTAATTTGAAGTTTGCAGAACACATCAAAGAATTTACTAAGCGTTTATCCTGTAGAGGGAAGTTTCTTCAATCTTCGGGACAGTGGTACCTTCATGTAGGGTATGCGGGAGTGTCTTTGGGTTCAACTCACTTCTTTCTTGAACTCTTCATCTACAAGTTTTTAACCTTCCCCACCCCCTTTCCAGGTGCTTTGTCACTTGCCACTCCTCTTTCTCAAAGTTGTCTTCCTCAACAGAGTGATTGCCGGGGCCTTGTCTTCCTAAGAACTAGTTGCCCTGCTGTTGGGGATCCCCTTCACCCTACCGCTTCTAGTTGTTCTAAGATTGCATTGGTTACTAGGTTTTCTATCACCCGGGAAATTGCACGGGAGGCGCCATTTAGTTGCTTTGCAAGGCCCGAGCTATCTACGTCTCTAGAATGAACCGTGCCTGTATTTAGCTAGCAACTTGTCAAATGGATGTGGTTGTATTGATTGGCAACTTCTCACTGCCGCATTCATTCTCCGAAGGTTGCCCTTCCACTATCTATTGTTTAGCAATCGAAGTTTCCAGGAAAAGCCTGCAGAGTAATGCTTGATGGATCACATAGTTTGGCCTACGATTCTCGTGAGGTTGTTGCTTGCCCTAGTCCACCACTAGCTTACTCGCCGAAACCTGATGGTCTCTCCTCGATAAATCACTATTCCGATTCTGAATGTAATCATTCCGTCTTTCTACGATAGGTTGTCAGGGCACCTATGAAGTAGAAATTTGGCATGAGTCCACATGTTCCCCGAGAAGTTGAATCTACACTCACGAATGTCATGATCTCCATTACAATTATCACAACCCGGAGGCATTTCGCCGTGTATCACATTAACCCTTTTGTTCCCGACAATCCCGCATTGCATCTTCAACATTTTATTTTTGCTCCAGTATCGCTTCTATTGTTCTGGGTACTCGACTCCACCAGAGGTTTCCCTACCACGGTTTAGAATACATTGCAGACATTTTTCTCCAATAATGCCCATCCATCCTCAGTGATAAATATAGGAAGAGAACTTGGCCCATGTGGCATCACAATTCATCTGGTAGCGCCCCCTTAGTTAAGGAAATGTTTGAACTTGGAGACCGAATGGAGCAAAACGAAAGGACATCTTCGAGCACATTATACCTCTCCCAAGCTTCATTATAAGATCTACATCTCCTCTCATGACAGAAAGATGTACTACTTCTTTTGCTAGTGCCGCTTTACGAGAGGAAAATATTTAGTGTGAGGAACCTTTTGGGCCATTTGCTCCCGTGCTGGTACATTGCGATCAAGTTCAAACCATTATCGTGCGAGCATCCACCAAAAGAGTAGAGAGAACAGTGACAAGCGAAATCTCATGGCAGAAACTCCTCTTGTCTTTCGCAAGTCACAAGCTTCAAGGAAGGGAGTGATGTGTCTATCAGGTCTTGTTTGCCACTCCCACTCAAAACGGATTCTCCGATTCAGGTCATGGAGCACATCCTTCCACTCCAAGGAATTTGTATTGAGGTTGCCCTCACAAATAGAGAAAGCACAATCCTCCAAATTGGGTAGATATACTTTCGAAGAGAGGTTTGTAACGAGACAGGAGGGAGGAGGGTTTTCTTCACCATCCTCTCAAATAATTGTTAAACCTTTTTTGTTCTCCTGGCTTCTTTCCCTAATCGGCTTCTACCTCTCCGGTGGTCGTGCTGGTACCTGGCACGCCAAAAATTACGAAAGTGTTTTAAAACGTAGTTAGGGCGACAACTTGGGATGTCGTCTCTAAGGAACTCTTAGAAGTGTTAATTTCCCACAAAAATCAGTCAGGGGTTTGGATTGGAATGCAAATAAGAAACAAAAGTAAACACAAGGCAATGAAAACAGAGATTGAAAAGATTATCAAATAACAAAGACGATAACCTATTGTCCTCGATTTCCGAACTATCCTAGGTTCATGCAATGGTCCTGCCTAAGCATTCCTAATCTTCCAATCGGTAGTAACAACAACAACGATCGCACTCTGGAGTATATGTTCCTGTTCAAAGATAACAAACGCTGTTGCTCTCATGAACAAACGAACATGAATGAACGTACGCTAAAATAACAAATGCGGGTTAATTATGTGGAACATAACATCATGAAACAAATCAATACAATACTACACACTCCTGAAATAACAAACAGAAATGTATAATATGGTATTGAAAAGGAAAAGATACAAAATAAGGATTACAAGAACCTCAATATATTGGAAATCGATTACAATAGATTAATCCTAAAAACTTAGTTCTCCATAAACAAAACGAAAACACACAGAAGAAAAATGAAAAAACAGAACAATGGAGAAGCCAAAAGTCTTTACAATCTGTCCAGAATGGCAATTTATACGTTCAGACTTTAAGTCCGCTCGCGAGGCGAGCCCTCATTCGCGAGGCGAATTTCTTGAAAGGTCAGGAACCTTTGGCATTCTCGCAGGCGAAATTCCCACTCGCGGGCGAGACTCTTCAAGTTCCAAACCGTCACAGCCGTGACCTTGGGTATGGCTAAACCATGATGGCTTCTGGTCTCTCCAGGGTTGGATGACTCGCGGGCGAGGAATTGTCGTGGAGCTAACCAGAATGAGTTGTATTTCCAGGAACAGTCATCGTCTGTCTCGCGAAGCAGAAGAGAGAGTCGCGGGCGAACAGAGAGGATGCCACTTTTGCGCCAGCTGCCTTAGATTCGCGAGCGAGAAGACACTCACGAGGCTAATCCCCTTTCTTTATTTCCCTCAACTTCTACTTAACCCGAAAACAAAGAAATAGCTATAAGTGATTTATTTGACTCAAAACTAACTAGATTAACCTAAAACTACGTAGAGACTCAAAACCTTGCTTGAGGACAATCTAATCTAATTTGGGTGAAAATAGGATATAACTTGCACAAAACCCTGGTCATACTAGCTATAAAACTAGATGGCGAGAGGCTTATCATCTGGTGATCTCTGTATCAAATAGCAGTCATCTTGTGAAAGGGTACCTGCATACAAAAGCTAGGCAAGACCAAGTGGAATCAAGAAGTAGAGAGAAATAATAATAAATAAATAATAAAAATAAAAATAGCTTAGCCAATTAATCAAAATTTCAAAATTAGGAAAATTGGTTGTAACTGATCCCCACAGCAATTGCCAAAACTTGGTTGAGTCACCGAAAGTGTACCGGTCAAATTCAGTAAGTAATAAAGCACTGTAAGTAATTATCGAGGCTGTCACAAGGCTGGGCTACCAATTCTAGCAATTTGCAAGGAGTTCGATCGTTTCACCAAGTAAAAGCAAGTGGTTGTGAAGAGAGAGAAAATAAGATCGCAATTCAAATCGACAAATCAAAATAAAGATATAGTATTAAAATCCGGAATTAAACTCTAAGTCACAAACCACTACATAATCATGCATAGTACCCAATGATGATGATCCCCTCACAAGTTCAATTGCAATGTCAACCAGACCCCAAATTCTCTAATGACACTATCGTGCTCAATAGGACGTATTCACCCAGGCTGAGATAATTACTTACTAGGTTCATAACCCAATCATCAAACTCTATTAAATCTTGTTCCCTATAAGGTTGCAATCTCTATTTCACTCACATGGGATATTCAATCAATGATCTCAATCAAGTTCTAAACGCGAATTGCCTATCAAAAGCCTCATCACGTTAACTAGTCAATCATGCATGCATATAATCAACGCAATAAATTCAGAATTGGAAAACAAGAATTCAAGGTGAAAGGAAGGAAACATACATCACATTGAACGCCACACCGCTCATGGGTGGTTTCATTGATCCCTTAGACAAAGCGGATTAGTTCCTCATGCTTGTAACAAGACACAAACAATTGGAATTCATCATGATTGTAAAACAAGAAAACAAAATAGGGAGACGTAGCTCCAGAGAACAAGGATCTGGCCAAAACCGATCTAAAACAAGTGGTTAACAACCAGCCCCTTCAATCTGTCCTAAAACAGCAATTTATAATTTTCGATTCACACCCGCTCGCATGGGCGAAATACCTGCAGGCGAAATTCGGTTTGGCTCCATCCCGATTTGAATGCTCGTGAGGCGAGATGGTGATTCGTGAGGCGAGACGGAGAGGGTAACATTTACGTGCACAACAGGCTTTCGAGACTCATGAGGTAGAATAGTGATTCGTGAGGCGAGAGATAGGGGTGATTCATTGTTCAGCCGGGTCAGTGCTCACAGAGATCTCGTTTCGCGGCGAAACTGAGAATGCTTTTCCCACTATTTTCTTTCATTTTCCTTGACTCTAAGAGCTTCACTTTTAACCCCGAAACAACAAAAGGAAACAAAAAGCGTAATTCTACCAAAATAAACTAAAAACTACTAAAAAATGCATTAAACGGATCAAAATTCTAACTTGGGAAACAAAACAAGGCCAATTTGGGAGATTAGCGAGGTTGATTTCACTGCACTGGGCACAAAATCTAACCCCCTTTTCTAGCTGGAAACTAGATGAACCAGAGGCTTATCAATACACAAGCATCTTGCTCAATGGAAAAATTGACTTCATAGCAAGTGTCGAACCGCTATATATGGTTGTGGGCGTTGTAATGTACGAAATGACATGTATTTTTATTAGATGTTTAAAATTTTGTACTATTTGTTGTTATGTTATGATTATCCCTCACTGAGTTCTGGGACTCACCCGCCCTTTGGTTTAGCTACGAGGTACCTCTCGAGGGAAGTCATCTCGGGGGAGCCCATACACGTGTGAAGTGCTTGGGCAGTCAGCGCTGGATTTATTTTCTTTGGATTGTCATATGAGATATCTCCATGTTTTGAGTTTTATACTTCCTTCGAATTGTAAAAGCGTTTTGTTTATTTATTTTATTTTATACACTTTCATATTGACTCATGGCCACATTTGGCTTGTTTTTTTATTTAATTATTTACCCGGTATTTACTTGGATATTTTTAATATCTAGTCATGATGTGACTTATACTGACTTGAAAGGCCCAGATCGAGACAACGGTGTCCCATTCTGCTACTCTGTACTCCTAAGTTGGATCCAGCGCTTTAGAAGACAAGCAAGAAAAGGTTCAAGAAGAATTGCACACTCAAATTGACGTGAAGAAGACAAGTTGAAAGAGTTCAACAAAGTGTAATTCAAATTTAATCAAGTGTGTTTTTGAACAAGTAATGATCAATGTGAACTGTGCTACACCAATATGTGAAGATCAATAAAATATAAGCATGTGGAATGGTGGCAAGTGTTTTACCTTTCCTGAATTTTATTTTATTTTTCAGATTTTGCACTTTTGCCCCAAAACTTTGTATATTTACGGTTTTGGCACACTTTTTTTATTTTACACCAGATATTTTAAAATTGGGGCCATTTGACTTTTCCTAATTACAATTCCACAACAATTACAATGAAAATTTCAAATTACAAAAAAATCCTTCAAGCATGAATAAACTTGAACAACATTGATGTAACACGGAAATATGAACAATTCAAGTAGTGTAAAAATTTCCAGTGAATGAGCACAAATCAAGTAATTAGAGACCTGGATCTTTCATTCAAGTGGATGATAAACACATCATTTCCACAATTTGAATTTCATGAAGATATATTAGGTTCTAAAAATTTGAAATCATTGAAGCACTTTGATTAAAATTTGAATTAATCTTATTATCATGAATTGAAATTTGAATTTGAATTTTCAATTTGTTTAAAATCACAAAGTAAGACAAAGAGATTTATGGTTGAATTTTCAAGATGCAACTAAAATTCAAATGTAATCTATGATTACATTAAAAATGGCGCCTAAAAATGCTAACTGGTGAAAAGTGGAGGGAAAAATTTCACCAAAATTCAAGCAAGATCAATTCAAACACATTTAAAATTATAGATTCATGATCACAATTGATTCAATTTGAATTCATCATCCAATTTCAAGTGATTAATGGCACCAAAAACTCACTTGAATTCATCATGAAAATGGCACCAACTCAAAAATCATCATAGAATTTGAAAATTTTGACTTCAAAATTCAAAACAATTGAATATTCAAAGAACTAGCTGTAGATATACATGATGTGATCAAGGATTGATCACTAAACATTTGAGGAACTTTCTTTGAACAAATTGCTTTAAATTCAAGATCAAACACAAATAAGAACAATTGAATGAAACTTGAATCTCAAGTGAGAATCAAGAGAAACAAAAGGAGTAGAAGAGCACAATTGTATATGAATTGAAATAGCAAGAACAAGAATTAAAGCACGAGAAAATTAAAGTGCAAGACTTAAAGAACACAAAGTAGAAAATGAAGCCACAATCGTTGCTTCATGGAGTCAAGATTGAATTGATAAGCCAAAGAGGATTCACGACTTGAATAAGGATATTCAAGATAAGAATCAAAGGTTCAATTCAAGAACCAAGAAGAGGAGAACTACTTTCTCTAGAAATCTCAAGTATGAAAAAACTCAAATGTATTCAAACTTTTTTCAATGATTTGCTGAAGCCCATTTATAGGCTCATCTTACTGAGATGCAAGTGATGGGTGTGATTTCACCTCATATTTCTTTATCATATTGCATGCATTTTCATGTAGTTTAGGCATTTTTAATTTGATTTTTGTTAGTTTTTACCTTAGAACGTAAGTGGTTTTTGTGGTGTTTATTGTGCAGGAATTGATGATGAAAATGCATAAGTCCAGTTGATTTGAAGTTTGCATGAAGATGGGAACTTGAAAAACAAGAAAAATGAGTCAAACAGAGACCATCACGGCCCGGGTGTGATTAGCATCACAGCCATGATCGGGATGGTCAAGAAAAAAGAAGAACGCAAAAAGTCGAGAAGTGCACGGCCTCGGTCGTGACGGATCATCACTACGCCACCCATGACAACCATCAGTGAAGCAGCTCTCCAGTTAGAATTTCAGCCAGCCGTTATGATAGGCATCATGGTCGGATGTGCAAAATCTTTGATTTTGATTTTTTTATCTGATTTTGTAATTGCTTAATCCCAAGTTAACCTACATTATGAACAGGACTCTTTGGCTGCCAAAATGAGGATCTTTTGGTTGCTACCAATTGGCAAAAATTAGGATTTCTCTTCTTCTCAATTTCTTCTCTTCTCTTAGGATTTTTATGCTTTTGTTAATCAAGATTGCTATGAACATGGCAATGCTTGAGTAATATTTTTATTTATAGAATCGGGGCTATGCCCAAGACTTGTCTTACGTGATGAATTGATATTTTTCCTTTTTGATAATTTCAATTTGCTTTAGATTTGGTTCTTATTAAAGCTCAACCATGTGAATTGATTGATCACCTATTTACATGTCTTAGATATTTAGGGAGGAACTGAGAAGTGAACCTAGGTATTGGATCCATAAGAATTGAACTTAGGACTTAAATCACGAGTTAGAAGCAGTCCTTCGATGGTTCATTTAATTGTCACAAACCTAATGGGTTCAATTTAAATACAATTACCATGAGAGTAGTGGTTGGTTTAATTAGTGCACGGTTCTTGTATCTCGAGAAGGAACATTAACTTTTTTAGGATAAATTCACCTTCAAAGCATTTTGATAATTAACAAGAGGAGTAGTCAACTTAGTAGCATGCGGTCCTCATGGTAACCCAACTCCGGAAATCTCTTTTAATTTGAAAACTCAGATTTGATTTGCTTTGTGATTCTGTTTGATTGCATTTTAAACACTTGATTTGTTAGTTAATTCTTATTTCAAAACCAAATATTTTTCTTGTTTAGTTTAATTAATTTAATAATTAATTGTTGTTTAAGATCACAAGATATATGGTTCGATCTTTTTTATTACTTGAGCACTAAATCGTACACTTGTGGATTCACGCTACCAAGTTTTTGGTGCTGTTGTCGGGACTGTGCTTTCTTGAATTTCAATTAATTTTTAAATTGATTTTTCTAGACATTTTTTTATTAATTTTTCTTTCTTTTCTAGTTTATCTATCTCTCTTTGCAGGTATTTTTCTCTTTTATGTGAAGATCCCAAAGTCTTGGAACTCTTATTGAAGTTGACCAGAGATCGAAGGACTTTTCATAGACGTAGGAGACTAGAAAGACAGAGCGATAGAAAGGTTGATCCCCATTCCACTCATGGCCAATCTACCGGATACCAAACCATTGAAGGACTACGTAACCCCAAATGCTAGGGGTTTGCGAACTAGGATTGCTAGGCCGTAAAATTGAGGCGAGAACTATACTATACCCGCCTCGTTAATTAGCATGATTAGGCAACATCAATTTGGAGGATTACCTCGAAGACCCAACTAATCATGTGGAGACATTCTTGGAATTCCGTGATGCAATAAGAATTCAAGGCACCACGATTGATGCTATTTTCTTGAGGTTATTCCCCACCTCTCCGATCGAAAGGCAATAGCTTGGTTGAAGTCATGCATGCTAATACTTTGTCAACTTGGGACCAACAGAGGCATTCTTGGAAAAATTCTTCCCACCATCCAAGACCGCATACCTACGAACTTGATCACCGGCTCACTAAAAGGACCGAGAATGCTTATCCGAAGCTTGAGATCGTTATAAGGGATTGCTAGAATCTTTCCCACATCATGGGCTTGAGAAGTGGCTTTTAGTGCATACCTTCTACAACGGATTGGACTATTCTTGAAGGTGTCACTTGACTCTCGAAACTGTGGTGCATTGATGAACAGACAACTTACTCAAACATTTGAGATCATTGAGAACATTGCCACCAACTATCACCGATGGGGTTGAAAAGATGTAAAACCCAAAAAAGCTTTTGGGGTAAGTTTGAAATGAATGGTAATGATTTAATTATGTCTAGAGTTGACTCATTGAGTAAACGCTTGATAAGCTGAAAAAGCTAATGTGAGTTCAATAGGTGCTACTAATGTTGTTTGTGAGATTTGTGGTATGCAGGACATGACATGATGGAGTGCCCACATGGTAGTGCTCCTGGATCCAGCCTTGGGTGAACAAGGGAATTCATGTCACAATTTTTATGACACGAACCCGAAGTTGCCAAACTAGTTCCCCAAATTTCTTACAACCAAGGAAGGAATAATAACCCTTATCTCTCCTACTGAAACTACAACAACACATTGAACCATGAATTCCAAGAAGGTCAAGGTAATAGGAAACCCGCATCGGGGTATCCTCAGTACCTACAAATGTCTAAACTTGAGTCTCTTTTGGAAAATTTTGTTGAAACTCAAACAAATCAAAATGAAGAGTTTAGGCAACAAGGTAGGGCAGTCAATGAGGCAATAAAGGAGTTAACATCTAAGGTAGATAACTTAGTTGTCCATAATAAAATGTTAGAAACTCATATTGCCCAACAAATAGCACATATTCTAGAACTAAGGGTACGTTTCGAGACAACCCGAAGTTAATCCCAATGAGCATCATAATGCTATATACTAGAGATATGATAAGCTTGGGGTAGTTGGAAAGGATGTGTAATGCGAGGAGGACATGAGTGAAGAAGAAGAGATAGAACCAAAGCACGTCCCTCCACCACCTTACTAACCTCCAATACCTTTCCCAAAAGGCTAGTTAAGAAAAAGCAAGTAGAAAAAGAGACCAAGAGCTTAATCGAGAAGCATGTTGAAATGATAAAAACTAATATGCCTCCTAAACTAAAAAGATCCAGGAAGTTTCTCTATTGCTTGCTCAATTGGAGAAGTGAAAATAAACCAAGCCTTATATGACTTAGGGGCTAGTCCGAGTTTGATGCCACATACCATCTTTGAGAGGTTAGGGAACCACCGAATTGAGTCCATCCAAGTTCTCTTTTACAATTTGTGGATGGATCAACTAAAACTCCTCTAGGCATACTAGAGAACGTCCCCATAAAGGTAGGGAAATTTTTCATTCCTACCGATTTCATGGTGTTGATATGAACAGAATTCTAAATTCCCTATCATTCTGGAAGGTCATTCTTGGCCACCTGAGCAATAATAGATGTAAAAATGGTAAGCTCTCTTTGAATGTAGAGGAAGTGTAGGTGGATTTTGATTTTACTAACTAATAAAAAAACCCTCCTTTTTAGAGACAAGTGTGCAGGATTGAGATAATGCCTCCAAAGTGTGAAGGAAGAGCTTAACATGGAAGCAACTCCCAAACTTTGCATGACAAATGATGCACCAAATAATGATGAAATTGGAGTTTCTCAACATGTGGAGTTAAAACTTCTCCGGAGGAAGTAAGGCCATGAAACTTATAGTGAAAAGACAAAGGAAAGTGAATGTGGCCATATGAACAAAATAGGCTCTTTGAAGGACTTTCTTGGAAGATAGGTGTTCTTACACTTCCAAGCCCACTGATCCCGGTTGATTGAAGGAGTATGGCCAAGCTTAAGACCATAAATAAGCGCTTCTTCGAGGGCAACCCAAGCTTTGTTTCCATTTTGAATTTGTTTTTGAATTTTGTTTTTGAATAATTTGAGAAGATTAAGAGAAGAAAGAACACAAATTGATGGTTTTAGCCAAGTATTTTCAAAGTATGAAGGCATGTAAGAGCAAAAAGCATGGAAAAATAAAGTCGAAGAGATCATGGCCTGGCCCCGATGGCCATCATGGCTGTGATGGAGCAATTTAAAAAAGGAAAAGGAGAACGTAATGGATCGTGGCCTAGTCATGACGAGGTCACGGCCGTGATAGGACAACAGTTGAAGAATGGAGAAAGGATCACGCCTGTGCCATGATGGCTCTCACGAGCGTGATGTGAAGAAGCTTGAAAGTCAGATTTGGTCACGGCCCACCATGATATGCATCACGGGCGTGATGGAAGGAGCCTAGCAGAGAGAATGGATCACGGCCCGCCCGTGACGTGGGTCACGGTCGGAACGCACTCGGTGTTTTAAAACCAAATTTCGCCCTCCCTGTTCAGTTTTGAGAAGCCCTACACCTACTCTCTTTCTTCAACCTCTCTTCTTCTCGCTCCAACAGCTCTATGATTGGCATCTGTGCCAAAACCCTCCACCACCGGTGAGTTGTTCCATTTTTTCTCCTCTCTCCGACTTGGATTATTTACATTAGGATATGTAAGTTTTTAAGCTTGGGGTAGGGGTATTATTTTTGGTTTTATTTTCTGCAATTTTTGCATGTTGCATTCATATAGGTGCATTTTTTCATAATCACATGATTATATTGCCCCTTGCTTAGAGTATGCATCCAATTGTGAGAACTTTGTGCCAAATGAATCGAGACAGAGAATTTTAACCCAATTTTTGTATTCTTGTGATAGGCTAAAAATAAAAATGTTTGAGATAATCTTTTGATAGTTGATAATTAGCATGTGGTTCCTTGGATTTGTGTTTCTCATTGATTTTAAACTACTAAATGTGATATTTTGAGCCTAAAATGGGTACTCACTAATTTTACCCCATTCCTTGTGATTGAGTGTTTTATTCCTCTTGGATTGTATTCTCTAGAACTTGACTTGAAACCATTTGAAACTTGAAATTTTTTGAAAACATATTTGAAAATGATTGAGGCACTAAGTATTTTTCTGACCTTCTAAGTTTTGACTAATTAAATGCTACCCTTAGTTGCCCAATTTTGAGCCTAATAGAATAAAATGCTTTTGCTTGGTACCTTATTTGATTTTGATGAATGATGCTTGGTATGACACCTTTTTAAAGTATTGCAAAAGACAAAAAGGTGGTTTGAAAATAAATTGTGGGATGAAAAGGTTAGAAAATATTTCTCTTAAGTTGGAAATCTCCCTTCTCCAAATTGAAAAAAATTAAAATAAACAAAAAAAAGGGGAACAGGGTGAGAAAAAAGAAAGAGATAAAGAAAGAAAGAAAGGTGGAAATGTGAATTAAATCCCAAAAAGGTATTTTAGAAGGTTGTCATGCTTTGCATTATATGATATTTTGTTTAGCCTTCTTGAATTTTCCTTTTATTTATTTAGCCACCTAATGATTAATCCCATGGCCCCCATTACAATCAAAATAAAAGACCTCTTGATTCTTGTGTGTTTTCATTAATAAAGTAGAGATTTGGTTAATAGTCAAGCTTATGGTAGGATACCTTCCTTGAGGAAATTAGGGTTAATTGTCATATGTCCTTAAACACTTGAGTGAGGCGAGAAGAGTGCCCAAATTGGTGAGAGACATGAATTTAGTGAACCTAAGCTTCAAATTGGACTTGAAATTGATTGTCTCTTGGTTACTTATTTGGATGTGCCTGTTACTTGGATTTGTTACTCGGGTTCTTGGTTCACTGTCCATGCTCTGATTGTTTATCTTGTCTGGCCTTGGTTATTGTTTGAGGACAAGCAAAATCTTAAGCTTGGGGTAGTTTGATGAGTGTGATTTCACCTCATATTTCTTTAGGATATTGCATGCATTTTCATGTAGTTTAGGCATTTCTAATTTTATTTTTGTTAGTTTTTACCTTGGAACGGTAAAGTGGTTTTCAGGTGTTTGTAGGTGCAGAATTGGTGATGAAAATGCGCAAGTCTAGTTGATTTGGAGTTTGCATGAAGATAGAACTTGAAAAACAAGAAAAATGAGCCAAACAGAGACCATCACGGCCTGGTGTGACAAGCATCACGCTATGATCGTAGTAGGGCTGAAGAAAAAGAAGAACGCAAAGTCGGGAAGCCGTCACTGCCTGCCATGACAAATATCACGGCCTGGCCGTGAGAGCCATCACTATGCGTGGACGAGCAAAATCTGGGATTTTGATTTGTCTTTTTTTATCTGATTTTGTAATTGCTTTAATCCCAAGTGAACCTACATTATAAATAGGACTCTTAGGCTCGAAAATGCATGGGGATCTTTTGGCTGCTATCAATTGGCAAAAAATTAGGATTTCTCTTCTTTTCAATTTCTTTTCTTCTCTTTGGATTTTTATGCTTTTGTTAATCAAGATTGCTATGAACATGGCAATGCTTGAGTAGTATTTTTATTTCTAGGAATTGGGGCTATGCCCTAGACTTTTTTTAAGTGATGAA
Organism: Sophora flavescens; assembly: GCA_030762895.1. Taxonomy (NCBI): domain Eukaryota; kingdom Viridiplantae; phylum Streptophyta; class Magnoliopsida; order Fabales; family Fabaceae; genus Sophora; species Sophora flavescens. The sequence continues at coordinate 46,641,975 of CM061065.1, read as the reverse complement.
TTGATGTTTTTCCCTTTTTGTTAATTTCAATTTTCTTTAGATTTGGTTCTTATTGTGCTTCATCCATGTGAATTGATTGGCCACCTATTTTCATGTCTTAGATATTCTAGGGAGGAACTGAGAAGTGAACTTAGGTATTGGATCCATAAGAATTGAACTTAGGACTTAAATCATGAGAGTTAGAAGCGGTCCTTCAAGGGTTCATTGAATTGTCACAAACCTTAATGGGTTCAATTTAAATACAATTACCATGAGAGTAGGGTTGGTTTAATTGCACAGTTCTTGTATCTCCAGAGGGAACATTAACTTTATTAGGATAAATTCACCTTTAAAGCATTTTGATAATTAACAAAAGGGGTAGTCAATTTAGTAGCATAAGCAGTCTTGTTGGTAACCCAATTCCTGGAAATCTCTTTTAATTTGAAAAACTCCAGATTTGATTTGCTTTGTGATTCTGTTTGATTGTGTTTTAAATACTTGATTTTTTAGTTATTTCTTATTTCAAAAAAAAAATCTTTTTCTTGTTTAGTTTAATTTATTTAATAATTAATTGTTGTTTATGATCACGATCTCTATGGGTTCGATCTTTTTATTACTTGACGACGTAACCGACACTTCATGGATTCACGCTACCAGCAAGCTAGTCTTACTTGGAGGTGTAGCTACTCTTACTTAAGATAAAAGATAGTCTTACTTGAGGTGTAAGCTACTCTAGGTCCTAATGGGCTTGGAACACTCTTAAGCTCAATTACAAGCCTAACTAAATCAAAACCCGTATAGAATTTCGTGCTTAACTTGTATCCCAATTTAAGTCATGATAGATGCCGAATCAGGTCTTGAGTACAAAATAATATTTGTAGATAATCTTCTAAGCTTTCCAACGCATCTAAGATCACTTCAATAGGACATCTAAAACTCAAGAAACAACCAAAATAGTGAAGTAGGTTTGATTTGGATTTGCTTCAAAGTTGACATGCCGCATTGGCCCATTACGGTTGTGTTTCCTAGGATCACATCATCCCCTCATTCTTGAAGAAAATTCGCCCCGAATTTTAATCATGCATTAAAGAGAAAATGTTTAGGTTTATTCTTTTAAAAAGATCAGGAAAAAAATAGGGAAGGAAACTCCCTTAGTTGGGAAGGCAACTCTCTTATTATCGTTGTAATTCTCAACCCATCCTCCCGGGTCAAACACCACCCTTTTGAAAACAAGTTTTGTGAAAAACCCTTTCAAATATTTTCCACAAGGTGTAATCCCTTGAAGGTTGTTTGGTAGTGTTGGTCCATTATTGAGAGAAACATTTGGAAAGATATTTATTATGTCTCTTAGTTCTCTCAATGAATGGGAACCTTGATGGATGTGCATTAGTTACTTTTGAATTTCCAAAATAGGTTCAATGCACATAGGTAAGGTAGAAGTATTAGTAGGCAAGAAAACATCATTAAGTTGAATATTATTAATTGGTTTCCTACTAAGAAAACTTTTTTACCTTACTTTAACCTTATCAATATACACACTTTTAGCACTTAAAACATAGTCCAAACATTCCACTTTGGTGGTGCAAAAAAGTGTATTTTTTCAAGATAAGCAAAGGTTTTTCTTTCTTAAGTAATAACAAAACACATTCTAAATGTTCAAGAAGATTTACTTGTGATTTGTTATGTACCAAGATAGCATCATTGTAGATTACTACAAGCCTTTGAAATTCTTTAGTTTCTTGAGGAGTGACTTGAAGTTTATCCAAAAGAAACTCAAAGGTAGTAGGTAAAGAAAAGATGGAAGAGACTTGTTTCCAAAATGTTGGAGTAAAGTAAATACAATGGATGGTTTTCCAAAGGTATTTTCTTTACTTCTTTTCTTTTAAAACTATGCATTCTTTGCCATCTTGTTCTTTAACCTTTGATTTTCGCAAAGTTTTACTCACTTGTGCCAATTGCCTTTTCCATATTATTTTGTGGCACATTCTTTTCTTTTGCATTTATTTCTTTTTCTTCTTTTTCACTCTTGGCTTTTCTCTCAAGTTCCCTTTTTCTCTTATTTTTGTTTGAGCCTCACCAATTTCTTTAGTAGAGAAGGGTACAAGAGTAATCTTTTGTTGTAGTGCATAGAAGGAAAAGAAGGGTAGAAGTGGAAGGTTTAGAGTTAGGAAATGTGGCCTTTTATCCACTTTTACCAACAACTTCAAGTTGTTTTGATGAGTCACCATCCTTTTTGAAGGAGTTCTTTCTCTTCACTTGTGCTTCCAACCTTGAGTGCATGTTGTAGGTCTCTAGTGTAGCTTGAAGGCATATATATTTTTCTCAAACCTTCTTCATTTATCTCCAAGTACTAATTGATTCCTCATCATACCTTCTTCTCTCCTTACACAATTGATCCCACCAAATTAAAGTATAATCATGAAATCCTAGACTAGCTACCTTTACTTTCTTTTCTTCATTATAGTAGTAGCAAGAGAATATGTGTTCCAAGTTGGTCTCCCATTCCAAGTAAGCACCGGGATCACTATTCCCATGGAAGCTAGGGATCTTCACCATTACATTATGCAACTTGTCATCCTTCTCATTCCTTCTTCCTCAGTATTCATGTCTCTGTCTCCATCTATCAAATCTAGGTCTATGTTCATTGTCTTCCAAATTTGATGAGCCTCTATGTGAGTTGTCATTCCTTGATCATTTTTTTGTGCTCGAGTACTTCTAATCTTTCAAACACTCTTTCTATGTTCCTTGTCATTCTATCCAACTTCCTATTCAAGTTCCTTGTTCTTGGTGATGATGGAGGAGAATCTTCATTGTCTTCTTCATGTAGTGAAGTCATGGTGCACTTAAAATTTGAGAAATTACATACAAATTCCAAATAATTGAAAAGTACACAAATCAAATGAAGATTACACCAATAAGAACAATTACACCACCAAAAATCAAAATAATTAAGTACAATCCAACAAGGAACAAATACACTTAAAGAACAAGTGAAAATGGCACCTAAAAATGCTATGGTGAAAAGTGGAGGGAAAAACAATTTCACCAAAATTCAAGCAAGATCAATTCAAACACATTTCAAATTCTAGATTCATGATCACAATTGGATTCAATTTGAATTTCATCATCCAATTTCAAGTGATTAATGGCGCCAAAACTCACATGAATTCATCATGAAAATGACTCCAACTCAAAAATCATCATAGAATTTGAAAATTTTGATCAAAAATTCAAAATAATTAAAGATTCAAATAACTAGCTCTAGATACCACATGATGTGATCACAGATTGATCACTAAACATTTGAGGATCTTTCTTTGAACTAATTGCTTTAAATTCAAGATCAAACACAAACAAGAACAATTGAATGAAACTTGAATCTCAAGTGAGAATCAAGATAAACAAAAAGGAGTAGAAGAGAACAATTGTATATGAATTGAAATAGCAAGAACAAGAATTAAAGTGCAGAAAATTAAAGTGCAAGAATTAAAGAACATAAAGTAGAAAATGGAAGAGGTAGAGAAGAAGAAGGCGCCATAATCAATGCTTCATGGAGTTGAAGATTGAATTGATAAGTCAAAGGAGGATTCACCACTTGAATAAGGATATTCAAGATAAGAATAAAAGGTTCAATTCAATAACCAAGAAGAGGAGAACTCTCAACTCTCTCTAGAAATCTCAAGTATGAGAAAACTCAAATGTATTCAAAATTTTTTCAATGATTTGCATGAAGCCTATTTATAGGCTCATCTTACTTAAGATGCAAGCTAGTCTTACTTGTGGTGTAAGCTACTCTTACTTAAGATGCAAGCTAGTCATACTTAAGGTGTAAGCTACTCTAGGTCTTAATGGGCTTGGAACACTCTTAAGCCCAATTACAAGCCTAACTAAATCAAAACCCGTATAGAATTCCGTGCTTAACTTGGATCCCAATTTAAGTCATGATGGACGCCGAATCAGGTCTTGAGTCCAAAATAAGATTTATATATAATCTTCTAAGTTTTCCAATGCATCTAAGATCACTTCAATCGGACATCTACAACTCAAGAAACAGCCAAAATAGTGAAGTAGGTTTGATTTTTATTTGCTTCAAAGTTGACTTGCCCCAATTGGCCCATTAAGGTTGTGTTTCCTGGGGGGGGGGGAGGGGGGCAGGCCACGGTTTTGATGGGTATTTATAGGCTAGATCTTCGGTTTTGTTTGGTTTTTAGGTTTTAGATTAATGGGTTTTGTGATTATTTAATTAATATATGATTATCTATGGTTAATAATTAACTTAACTAGGGTTACTTTGCTAACCATGATTAAAATTATGTGGTTCACATTAAATTAGAGATGTTGTTGTTTCTTGTCCACAAGAATTAGCCATGGTTACTTAACCATGGTTAGAAATTAACTAAACTTCGGTTAGGTTAAGATTAAGGGCATTTTGGTCATTTCACTTACCCCTCCGGTGTCTGGTTTTGTCTCTGTACCTCCATTCTCGACTCTGTCGGTTTCCCGATTAGGGTTTTACGCCCGAATAAAAGCGTAATATTTCGTTTTTGGTTGAAAATTTTCAAACTAACCAAACTCGTTGGAAATATAATTTAAATATAAACCATTTCGTTCACGAGTCAAAATTAGGTTTTCTGATCATTAAAATCTAACTGTCCGTGAAAACACCGATCAAGCTTTTCCGTTCGAACTTTCACCAAAATTCGTCCGAATGCACATAATATTTTATTTCTGATCAGAAATTTGGAAAATAGAATTCCTCATGGACAAAATATAAAAAATCTACAAATTTCAGTTTCGGGTCAAATTAGGGTTTTCTGCCGGTGTAAAATTATACTGTCAGTAAAAATGCAGACCGGTTTTCGTCTGAGTTTATACCCAAAATTTCACCATAACCTTCTACCATAAGACATAATAGGAATATGATTTTTTTTATCCAAAATCATTTCCTACGTCGCAGATAAAAATATAAATAAATATATCTTTATCGTTAATATAGCGTATCCGAAAATCGGGCTGTTACAAAAATAAAGATCTAATTCAAATGAGATAACAAATTAAATGAGGGTTGCCCAACGATGATATGATGGATATTGGGAAAACAAACTGTAAGTGCTCAGTGATGGATGATGTTGTGAGGATGCAAGGTCGGGGCATATGACCACATCGGTATTGGAGATGTGCATCGTGATCCGGTTCATAGTGAAAAGATATATAAATATATGTATTATAAATATATTATATACAAAGATAATAA
>CM061065.1:46448140-46636242 GCA_030762895.1 Sophora flavescens | reverse complement strand
TAAAAGTGTATAAGTTTCTACAAAAGCATTCATTCCTTTGACTACTCTGATACTAAATTACCCATTACTGATGTGCTACTTACCCATGCACATTGTAACCTATAATCCTCTTTATGAGCACTAAGTTTATACCTAGACTTAAAGGTCTATTTCTTCCTATTCCTTCGGGCGTTTTCTCGCACGTTTATAATATATGATTGCCAACTCCCAATGCGCCTTGGAACCTAATGCTCTTAATGATCAATTTAATTTTTTAGCAACTTACGACGCCTAGTAACTTCATCCCCTACTCCTATAAATAGCTTCCTTCCTTCCTTTAATTTTTCTGCTTCACAATATGGCTCTGCCATGGAGATTAACTTCATCACTCTTTCTTCGTATACCTAGACTTAAAGGTCTCTGTCTTAATGGTCAAACAACTTCTGAGTTTGAGTAAATCACATTACATGGGTGATAAGGGTGTGTAAATCGCATTATGTGAATTGCACACACCATCATCCTTCTGGAGAATCAGCAGCTACAGCTCCAAAACCTCAGCTTTGGAACCAAGTGGATGTTCCAAGAATATTGCTGAAACAGATAGAGCGCACCCTTCACTCTGCTTTGGCTCCAAATTGACTGTGGATTCAGATGGAGCATCAAGGACTTCAAGTAAGGGAGGAGATGCATTCAATATTGGAGTTTCTGAGGACATGACTGAGAAGAAAATGATGTTGAAGCAGAAACTTGTTTATTTCATAAAACTCTCTGATGGGATGTACGTAGCTTTAATGTTTAGGATTTTAAACCCTTTCAATGTAACTTTTTATAGGATTTTAAACCCTTTCAATGTAATTTTTTATAGGATTTTAAATCCTTTCAATCTTCTGTATCAGTCTGTATTACACTTCATGAATGAGATCCGGTTTAGGTTATTGATTCAACTAATACTTCGCACATATATTTTAGTTTTCAAAACAGAAACACAAAACATCAAAGAAATTCATGTGAAACTGAAACTTTGAGGAAGGCAATGCGGAAGGGATCGTATACTAGATAAAAAAAATTATTAAAATAACCTTTAACATCTGTTGTTTTAATGACTGACGTTAAAAGTGAAGTGACTTACTTTTAACGTTAGTTCTTTATCGAACTGACGCTAAAATGTTCACTTTTAACGTCAGTTCTTTATTGAACTGACGTTAAAAGTGAGTCACTTCACTTTTAACGTCAGTCATTAAAACAACTGACATTAAAATTGAATTAATGAAGTCTGATATTTACAAAACTGCCACCACCTCCTTTTTAACGTCTAGCTTTTGGTTAACTGACGTAAACCTTTACCGTCTAATGTATATTTTCCACTAGTGCACGCTACTCAAGAGTCCGAGTTAAAGAACCACGGCATCGCATCCCAATGCGGTATCGTATTGCGATTCACGGGACTGGCACAGCACTTACGGTTGGCCAATTCACCACATCCTAGTGCAAGCATCGCAACCCAAAGGCAGATTCTGGCACACACCTCTACGGGTGGCCACTTCGATCCTAGTGTGACATCGCAACTAGGCTTGTGGGACATGCAGATGATGCATGCTAAGCCTTAAACATTCATAAAGTCGACATCTTCACTCAATATTTTATTATGTGATCTCGTATTTTATTATCTTTGTATATAATATATTTATAATACATATATTTATATATCTTTTCACTATGAACCAGATCACGATGCACATCTCCAATACCGATGTGGTCATATGCCCTGACCCGTGCATCCTCACAACATCATCCATCACTGAGCACTTACAGTTTGTTTTCCCAATATCCATCATATCATCGTTGGGCAACCCTCATTTAATTTGTTATCTCATTTGAATTAGATCTTTATTTTTGTAATGTTCCGATTTTCTGATACGCTATATTAATCGGTAAAGATATATTTATTTATATTTTTAATCTGCGACCTAGGAAATGATTTTGGATAAAAAAATCATATTCCTATTATGTCTTATGGTAGAAGGTTATGGTGAAATTTTGGGTATAAACTCAGACGAAAACCGGTCTGCATTTTTACTGACAGTATAATTTTACACCGGCAGAAAACCCTAATTTGACCCGAAACTGAAATTTGTAGATTTTTTATATTTTGTCCATGAGGAATTCTATTTTCCAAATTTCTGATCAGAAATAAAATATTATGTGCATTCGGACGAATTTTGGTGAAAGTTCGAACGGAAAACAGTCGGTGTTTTCACGGACAGTTAGATTTTAATGATCAGAAAACCTAATTTTGACTCGTGAACGAAATGGTTTATATTTAAATTATATTTCCAACGAGTTTGGTTAGTTTGAAAATTTTCAACCAAAAACGAAATATTACGCTTTTATTCGAGGTAAAACCCTAATCGGAAACCGACAGTCGAGAGAATGGAGGTACAGAGACAAAACCAGACACCGGAGGGGTAAGTGAAATGACCAAAATGCCCTTAATCTTAACCTAACCGAAGTTTAGTTAATTTCTAACCATGGTTAAGTAACCATGGCTAATTCTTGTGGACAAGAAACAACAACATCTCTAATTTAATGTGAACCACATAATTTTAATCATGGTTAGCAAAGTAACCCTAGTTAAGTTAATTATTAACCATAGATAATCATATATTAATTAAATAATCACAAAACCCATTAATCTAAAACCTAAAAACCAAACAAAACCGAAGATCTACCCTATAAATACCCATCCAAACCGTGGCCTGCCCCCCCCCCCCCCCCCCCAGGAAACACAACCTTAATGGGCCAATTGGGGCAAGTCAACTTTGAAGCAAATAAAAATCAAACCTACTTCACTATTTTGGCTGTTTCTTGAGTTGTAGATGTCCGATTGAAGTGATCTTAGATGCATTGGAAAACTTAGAAGATTATATATAAATCTTATTTTGGACTCAAGACCTGATTCAAGGCGTCCATCATGACTTAAATTGGGATCCAAGTTAAGCACGGAATTCTATACGGGTTTTGATTTAGTTAGGCTTGTAATTGGGCTTAAGAGTGTTCCAAGCCCATTAAGACCTAGAGTAGCTTACACCTTAAGTATGACTAGCTTGCATCTTAAGTAAGAGTAGCTTACACCACAAGTAAGACTAGCTTGCATCTTAAGTAAGATGAGCCTATAAATAGGCTTCATGCAAATCATTGAAAAAATTTTGAATACATTTGAGTTTTCTCATACTTGAGATTTCTAGAGAGAGTTGAGAGTTCTCCTCTTCTTGGTTATTGAATTGAACCTTTTATTCTTATCTTGAATATCCTTATTCAAGTGGTGAATCCTCCTTTGACTTATCAATTCAATCTTCAACTCCATGAAGCATTGATTATGGCGCCTTCTTCTTCTCTACCTCTTCCATTTTCTACTTTATGTTCTTTAATTCTTGCACTTTAATTTTCTGCACTTTAATTCTTGTTCTTGCTATTTCAATTCATATACAATTGTTCTCTTCTACTCCTTTTTGTTTATCTTGATTCTCACTTGAGATTCAAGTTTCATTCAATTGTTCTTGTTTGTGTTTGATCTTGAATTTAAAGCAATTAGTTCAAAGAAAGATCCTCAAATGTTTAGTGATCAATCTGTGATCACATCATGTGGTATCTAGAGCTAGTTATTTGAATCTTTAATTATTTTGAATTTTTGATCAAAATTTTCAAATTCTATGATGATTTTTGAGTTGGAGTCATTTTCATGATGAATTCATGTGAGTTTTTGGCGCCATTAATCACTTGAAATTGGATGATGAAATTCAAATTGAATCCAATTGTGATCATGAATCTAGAATTTGAAATGTGTTTGAATTGATCTTGCTTGAATTTTGGTGAAATTGTTTTTCCCTCCACTTTTCACCATAGCATTTTTAGGTGCCATTTTCACTTGTTCTTTAAGTGTATTTGTTCCTTGTTGGATTGTACTTAATTATTTTGATTTTTGGTGGTGTAATTGTTCTTATTGGTGTAATCTTCATTTGATTTGTGTACTTTTCAATTATTTGGAATTTGTATGTAATTTCTCAAATTTTAAGTGCACCATGACTTCACTACATGAAGAAGACAATGAAGATTCTCCTCCATCATCACCAAGAACAAGGAACTTGAATAGGAAGTTGGATAGAATGACAAGGAACATAGAAAGAGTGTTTGAAAGATTAGAAGTACTCGAGCACAAAAAAATGATCAAGGAATGACAACTCACATAGAGGCTCATCAAATTTGGAAGACAATGAACATAGACCTAGATTTGATAGATGGAGACAGAGACATGAATACTGAGGAAGAAGGAATGAGAAGGATGACAAGTTGCATAATGTAATGGTGAAGATCCCTAGCTTCCATGGGAATAGTGATCCCGGTGCTTACTTGGAATGGGAGACCAACTTGGAACACATATTCTCTTGCTACTACTATAATGAAGAAAAGAAAGTAAAGGTAGCTAGTCTAGGATTTCATGATTATACTTTAATTTGGTGGGATCAATTGTGTAAGGAGAGAAGAAGGTATGATGAGGAATCAATTAGTACTTGGAGATAAATGAAGAAGGTTTGAGAAAAATATATATGCCTTCAAGCTACACTAGAGACCTACAACATGCACTCAAGGTTGAAGCACAAGTGAAGAGAAAGAACTCCTTCAAAAAGGATGGTGACTCATCAAAACAACTTGAAGTTGTTGGTAAAAGTGGATAAAAGGCCACATTTCCTAACTCTAAACCTTCCACTTCTACCCTTCTTTTCCTTCTATGCACTACAACAAAAAGATTACTCTTGTACCCTTCTCTACTAAAGAAATTGGTGAGGCTCAAACAAAAATAAGAGAAAAAAGGGAACTTGAGAGAAAAGCCAAGAGTGAAAAAGAAGAAAAAGAAATAAATGCAAAAGAAAAGAATGTGCCACAAAATAATATGGAAAAGGCAATTGGCACAAGTGAGTAAAACTTTTGCGAAAATCAAAAGGTTAAAGAACAAGATGGCAAAGAATGCATAGTTTTAAAAGAAAAAGAAGTAAAGAAAATACCTTTGGAAAACCATCCATTGTATTTACTTTACTCCAACATTTTTGGAAACAAGTCTCTTCCATCTTTTTCTTTACCTACTACCTTTGAGTTTCTTTTGGATAAACTTCAAGTCACTCCTCAAGAAACTAAAGAATTTCAAAGGCTTGTAGTAATCTACAATGATGCTATCTTGGTACATAACAAATCACAAGTAAATCTTCTTGAACATTTAGAATGTGTTTTGTTATTACTTAAGAAAGAAAAACCTTTTGCTTATCTTGAAAAATACACTTTTTGCACCACCAAAGTGGAATGTTTGGACTATGTTTTAAGTGCTAAAAGTGTGTATATTGATAAGGTTAAAAGTAAGGTAAAAAAAGTTTTCTTAGTAGGGAAACCAATTAATAATATTCAACTTAATGATGTTTTCTTGCCTACTAATACTTCTACCTTACCTATGTGCATTGAACCTATTTTGGAAATTCAAAAGTAACTAATGCACATCCATCAAGGTTCCCATTCATTGAGAGAACTAAGAGACATAATAAATATCTTTCCAAATGTTTCTCTCAATAATGGACCAACACTACCAAACAACCTTCAAGGGATTACACCTTGTGGAAAATATTTGAAAGGGTTTTTCACAAAACTTGTTTTCAAAAGGGTGGTGTTTGACCCGGGAGGATGGGTTGAGAATTACAACGATAATAAGAGAGTTGCCTTCCCAACTAAGGGAGTTTCCTTCCCCTATTTTTTTCCTGATCTTTTTAAAAGAATAAACCTAAACATTTTCTCTTTAATGCATGATTAAAATTCGGGACGAATTTTCTTCAAGAATGAGGGGATGATGTGATCCTAGGAAACACAACCGTAATGGGCCAATTGCGGCATGTCAACTTTGAAGCAAATCCAAATCAAACCTACTTCACTATTTTGGTTGTTTCTTGAGTTTTAGATGTCCTATTGAAGTGATCTTAGATGCGTTGGAAAGCTTAGAAGATTATCTACAAATATTATTTTGTACTCAAGACCTGATTCGGCATCTATCATGACTTAAATTGGGATACAAGTTAAGCACGAAATTCTATACGGGTTTTGATTTAGTTAGGCTTGTAATTGAGCTTAAGAGTGTTCCAAGCCCATTAGGACCTAGAGTAGCTTACACCTCAAGTAAGACTATCTTTTATCTTAAGTAAGAGTAGTTTACACCTCAAGTAAGACTAGCTTGCTGGTAGCGTGAATCCGCAAGTGTACGGTTACGTCGTCAAGTAATAAAAAGATCGAACCCATAGAGATCGTGATCATAAACAACAATTAATTATTAAATAAATTAAACTAAACAAGAAAAAGATTTTTTTTTTGAAATAAGAAATAACTAAAAAATCAAGTATTTAAAACACAATCAAACAGAATCACAAAGCAAATCAAATCTGGAGTTTTTCAAATTAAAAGAGATTTCCAGGAATTGGGTTACCAACAAGACTGCTTATGCTACTAAATTGACTACCCCTTTTGTTAATTATCAAAATGCTTTAAAGGTGAATTTATCCTAATAAAGTTAATGTTCCCTCTGGAGATACAAGAACTGTGCAATTAAACCAACCCCTACTCTCATGGTAATTGTATTTAAATTGAACCCATTAAGGTTTGTGACAATTCAATGAACCCTTGAAGGACCGCTTCTAACTCTCATGATTTAAGTCCTAAGTTCAATTCTTATGGATCCAATACCTAAGTTCACTTCTCAGTTCCTCCCTAGAATATCTAAGACATGAAAATAGGTGGCCAATCAATTCACATGGATGAAGCACAATAAGAACCAAATCTAAAGAAAATTGAAATTAACAAAAAGGGAAAAACATCAATTCATCACTTAAAAAAAGTCTAGGGCATAGCCCCAATTCCTAGAAATAAAAATACTACTCAAGCATTGCCATGTTCATAGCAATCTTGATTAACAAAAGCATAAAAATCCAAAGAGAAGAAAAGAAATTGAAAAGAAGAGAAATCCTAATTTTTTGCCAATTGATAGCAGCCAAAAGATCCCCATGCATTTTCGAGCCTAAGAGTCCTATTTATAATGTAGGTTCACTTGGGATTAAAGCAATTACAAAATCAGATAAAAAAAGACAAATCAAAATCCCAGATTTTGCTCGTCACGGCCGTGATGGCTCTCACGGCCAGGCCGTGATGACTGTCATGGCCAGGCCGTGACAGCTTCTGACTTTTGCGTTCTTCTTTTTCTTCAGCCCTACACGATCATAGCCGTGATGCTTGTCACACCCAGGCCGTGATGGTCTCTGTTTGGCTCATTTTTCTTGTTTTTCAAGTTCTATCTTCATGCAAACTCCAAATCAACTAGACTTGCGCATTTTCATCACCAATTCCTGCACACAAACACCACAAAACCACCTTACCCGTTCCAAGGTAAAAACTAACAAAAATCAAATTAGAAATGCCTAAACTACATGAAAATGCATGAAATATCCTAAAGAAATATGAGGTGAAATCACACTCATCAAACTACCCCAAGCTTAAGATTTTGCTTGTCCTCAAACAATAACCAAGGCCAGACAAGATAAACAATCAGAGCATGGACAGTGAACCAAGAACCCGAGTAACAAATCCAAGTAACAGGCACATCCAAATAAGTAACCAAGAGACAATCAATTTCAAGTCCAATTTGAAGCTTAGGTTCACTAAATTCATGTCTCTCACCAATTTGGGCACTCTTCTCGCCTCACTCAAGTGTTTAAGGACATATGACAATTCGCTCAATTTCCTCAAGGAAGGTATCCTACCATAAGCTTGACTATTAACCAAATCTCTACTTTATTAATGAAAACACACAAGAATCAAGAGGTCTTTTATTTTGATTGTAATGGGGCCATGGGATTAATCATTAGGTGGCGAAATCAAGAAAAGGAAAATTCAAGAAGGCTAAACAAAATATCAAATAATGCAAAGCATGACAACCTTCTAAAATACCTTTTTGGGCTTTAATTCACATTTCCACCTTTCTTTCTTTCTTTATCTCTTTCTTTTTTCTCACCCCGTTCCCCTTTTTTTGTTTATTTTAATTTTTTTTTCAATTTGGAGAAGGGGAGATTTCCAACTTAAGAGAAATATTTTTCTAACCTTTTCATCCCACAATTTATTTTTCAAACCACCTTTTTGTCTTTTTTGCAATACTTTAAAAAGGTGTCATACCAAGCATCATTCATCAAAATCAAATAAGGTACCAAGAAAAGCATTTTATTCTATTAGGCTCAAAATTGGGCAACTAAGGGGTAGCATTTAATTAGTCAAAACTTAGAAGGTCAGAAAAATACTTAGTGCCTCAATCATTTTCAAATATGTTTTCAAAAAATTTCAAGTTTCAAAATGGTTTCAAGTCAAGTTCTAGAGAATACAATCCAAGAGGAATAAAACACTCAATCACAAGGAATGGGGTAAAATTAGTGAGTACCCATTTTAGGCTCAAAAATATCACATTTAGTAGTTTAAAATCAATGAGAAACACAAATCCAAGGAACCACATGCTAATTATCAACTATCAAAAGATTATCTCAAACATTTTTATTTTTAGCCTATCACAAGAATACAAAAATTGGGTTAAAAAATTCACTGTCTCAATTCATTTGGCACAAAGTTCTCACAATTGGATGCATACTCTAAGCAAGGGGCAATATAATCATGTGATTATGAAAAAATGCACCTATATGAATGCAACATGCAAAAATTGCAGAAAATAAAACCAAAAATAATACCCCTACCCCAAGCTTAAAAACTTACACTATCCCTAATGTAAATAATCAAGTCGGAGAGAGGAGAAAAAATGGAACAACTCACCGAGGTGGTGGAGGGTTTTGGCACAGATGCCAGTCATAGAGCTGTTGGAGCAGAAGAAGAGAGGTTGAAGAAAGAGAGTAGGTGTAGGGCTTCTCAAAACTGAACAGGGAGGGCGAAATTTGGTTTTTAAAACACCTGGAGTGCGTTACGACCGTGACCCACGTCACGGGCAGGCCGTGATCCATTCTGCTCTGCTAGGCTCCTTCCATCACGCCCGTGATGCATATCATGGCTGGGCCGTGACCAAATCTGACTTTCAAGCTTCTTCACATCACGCTCGTGAGAGCCATCACGGCCTGGGCGTGATCCTTTCTGTTCTTCAACTGTTGTCCTATCACGGCCGTGACCCTCATCATGACTAGGCCATGATCCATTCTGTTCTCCTTTTCCTTTTTTAAATTGCTCCATCACAGCCATGATGGCCATCAGGGCCAGGCCATGATCTCTTCTGACTTTATTTTTCCATGCCTTTTTGCTCTTCATGCCTTCATAACCTGAAAATACTTGGCAAAACCATCAATTTGTGTTCTTTCTTCTCTTAATCTTCTCAAATTATTCAAAAACAAAATTCAAAAACAAATTAAAAATGGAAACAAAGCTTGGGTTGCCCTCGAAGAAGCGCTTATTTATGGTCTTAAGCTTGACCATACTCCCTTCAATCAACCGGGATCAGCTGGGCTTGGAAGTGTAAGAACACCTATCTTCCAAGAAAGTCCTTCAAAGAGCCTATTTTGTTCATATGGCCACATTCACTTTCGCTTTGTCTTTTCACTATAAGTTTCATGGCCTTACTTCCTCCCGGAGGAAGTTTTAACTCCACATGTTGAGAAACTCCAATTTCATCATTATTTGGTGCATCATTTGTCATGCAAAGTTTGGGAGTTGCTTCCATGTTAAGCTCTTCCTTCACCTTTGGAGGCATTATCTCAATCCTGCACACATGTCTCTCAAAAGGAGGGTTGTTATATGAGTTAGTCAAATCAAAATCCACCCTACCTTCCTCTACATTCAAAGAGAGCTTACCATTTTTACATCTATTATTGCTCCAGCTGTGGCCAAGAATGACCTTCCAAGAATGATAGGGAATTTAGAATTCCTGTTCATATCCAACACCATGAAATCGGTAGGAATGAAAAATTTCCCTACCTTTATGGGGACGTTCTCTAGTATGCCTAGAGGAGTTTTAGTTGAGCCATCCACAAATTGTAAAGAGAACTTGGATGGACTCAATTCGTTGGTTCCTAACCTCTCAAAGATGGTATGTGGCATCAAACTCGGACTAGCCCCTAAGTCATATAAGGCTTGGTTTATTTTCACTTCTCCAATTGAGCAAGCAATAGAGAAACTTCCTGGATCTTTTAGTTTAGGAGGCATATTAGTTTTTATCATTTCAACATGCTTCTCGATTAAGCTCTTAGTCTCTTTTTCTACTTGCTTTTTCTTAACTAGCCTTTTTGGGAAAGGTATTGGAGGTTGGTAAGGTGGTGGAGGGACGTACTTTGGTTCTATCTCTTCTTCTTCACTCATGTCCTCCTCACATTACACATCCTTTCCAACTACCCCAAGCTTATCATATCTCAAGTATATAGCATTACAGTGCTCATTGGGATTAACTTCGGGTTGTCTCGGAAACGTACCCTTAGTTCTAGAATATGTACTAGCTGTTGGGCAATATGAGTTTCTAACATTTTATTATGGACGACTAAGTTATCTACCTTAGATGTTAACTCCTTTATTGCCTCATTGACTGCCCTACCTTGTTGCCTAAACTCTTCATTTTGATTTGTTTGAGTTTCAACAAAATTTTCCAAAAGAGACTCAAGTTTAGACATTTGTAGGTACCTGAGGATACCCTGATGCGGGTTTCCTATTACCTTGACCTTCTTGGAATTCATGGTTCAATGTGTTGTTGTAGTTTCCGTAGGAGAGATAAGGGTTATTATTCCTTCCTTGGTTGTAAGAATTTGGGGGAACATAGTTTGGCAACTTCGGGTTCGTGTCATAAAAATTGTGACATGAATTCACTTGTTCACCCGAAGCGCTGGATCCAGGAGCACTACCATGTGGGCACTCCATCATGTCATGTCCCTGCATACCACAAATCTCACAAACAACATTAGTAGCACCTATTGAACTCACATTAGCTTTTTCAAGCTTATCAAAGCGTTTACTCAATGAGTCAACTCTAGACATAATTAAATCATTACCATTCATTTCAAACTTACCCCCCGAAAGCTTTTTTGGGTTATTACATCTTTTCGAACCCCATCGGTGATAGTTGGTGGCAATGTTCTCAATGATCTCAAATGTTTGAGTAAGTTGTCTATTCATCAATGCACCACCAGCTGCAGAGTCAAGTGACACCTTCGAAGAATAGTCCAATCCGTTGTAGAAGGTATGCACTAAAAGCCACTTCTCAAGCCCATGATGTGGGAAAGATTCTAGCAATCCCTTGTAACGATCTCAAGCTTCGGATAAGCATTCTCCGTCCTTTTGGTAGAAGCCGGTGATCTGAGTTCGTAGGTATGCGGTCTTGGATGGTGGGAAGAATTTTTCCAAGAATGCCTGCTCCAGTTGGTCCCAAGTTGACAAAGTATTAGCATGCACTGACTTCAACCAAGCTATTGCCTTTCCAGTCAGAGAGGTGGGGAATAACCTCAAGAAAATAGCATCAATCGGGGTACCTTGAATTCTTATTGCATCACAGAATTCCAAGAATGTCTCCACATGATTAGTTGGGTCTTCCGAGGGTAATCCTCCAAATTGATGTTGCCTAATCATGCTAATTAACTGAGGCGGTATAGTATAGTTCTCCGCCTCAATTTCTGCCCTAGCAATCCTAGTTCGCAAACCCCTAGCATTTGGGGTTACGTAGTCCTTCAATGGTTTGGTATCCGGTAGATTGGCCATGAGTGGAATGGGGATCAACCTTTCTATTGCTCTTTGTCTTTGTAGTCTCCTACGTCTATGAAAAGTCCTTTCGATCTCGGGGTCAACTTCAATAAGAGTTCCAAGACTTTGGGATCTTCACATAAAAGAGAAAAATACCTGCAAAGAGAGAGATAGATACACTAGAAAAAGAAAGAAAAATTAATAAAAAAAAATGTCTAGAAAAATCAATTTAAAAATTAAATTGAAATTCAAGAAAGCACAGTCCCCGACAACAGCACCAAAAACTTGGTAGCGTGAATCCACAAGTGTACGGTTTCGTCGTCAAGTAATAAAAAGATCGAACCCATATATACTGTGATCTTAAACAACAATTAATTATTAAATTAATTAAACTAAACAAGAAAAATATTTGGTTTTTGAAATAAGAATTAACTAACAAATCAAGTATTTAAAATGCAATCAAACAGAATCACAAAGCAAATCAAATCTGGAGTTTTTCAAATTAAAAGAGATTTCCAGGAATTGGGTTACCAACAAGACTGCTTATGCTACTAAATTGACTACTCCTCTTGTTAATTATCAAAATGCTTTGAAGGTGAATTTATCCTAAAAAAGTTAATGTTCCTTCTCGAGATACAAGAACCGTGCCTAATTAAACCAACCACTACTCTCATGGTAATTGTATTTAAATTGAACCCATTAAGGTTTGTGACAATTAAATGAACCATCGAAGGACTGCTTCTAACTCTCGTGATTTAAGTCCTAAGTTCAATTCTTATGGATCCAATACCTAGGTTCACTTCTCAGTTCCTCCCTAAATATCTAAGACATGTAAATAGGTGATCAATCAATTCACATGGTTGAAGCACAATAAGAACCAAATCTAAAGCAAATTGAAATTATCAAAAAGGGAAAAATATCAATTCATCACATAAAACAAGTCTTGGGCATAGCCCCAATTCCTATAAATAAAAATATTACTCAAGCATTGCCATGTTCATAGCAATCTTGATTAACAAAAGCATAAAAATCCTAAGAGAAGAGAAGAAATTGAGAAGAAGAGAAATCCTAATTTTTGCCAATTGGTAGCAACCAAAAGATCCCTATTTTCGAGCCAAAGAGTCCTATTTATAATGTAGGTTAACTTGGGATTAAAGCAATTACAAAATCAGATAAAAAAACAAATCAAAATCAAAGATTTTGCACATCACGACCGTGATGCCTATCACGGCCAGGCCGTGACCAATTCTAACTTGGAGAGCTGCTTCACTGATGGCTGTCACGGCTAGGCCGTGATGACTGTCACGACCAGGCCATGACAGTTTCTGACTTTTGCGTTCTTCTTTTTCTTCAGCCATACGCGATCATGGCTGTGATGCTTGTCACACCCAGGCCGTGATGGTCTCTGTTTGACTCATTTTTCTTGTTTTTCAAGTTCCATCTTCATGCAAACTTCAAATCAACTGGACTTATGCATTTTCATCATCAATTCCTGCACACAAACACCACAAAACCACCTTACACGTTCTAAGGTAAAAACTAACAAAAATCAAATTAAAAATGCCTAAACTACATGAAAATGCATGCAATATGATAAAGAAATATGAGGTGAAATCACACCCATCACTTGCATCTCCAGTAAGATGAGCCTATAAATAGGCTTCATGTAAATCATTGAAAAAAGTTTGAATACATTTGAGTTTTTTCATACTTGAGATTTCTAGAGAAAGTTGAGAGTTCTCCTCTTCTTGGTTCTTGAATTGAACCTTTGATTCTTATCTTGAATATCCTTATTCAAGTCGTGAATCCTCCTTTGGCTTATCAATTCAATCTTCAACTCCATGAAGCAACGATTGTGGCTTCATTTTCTACTTTGTGTTCTTTAAGTCTTGCACTTTAATTTTCTGCACTTTAATTCTTGTTCTTGCTATTTCAATTCATATACAATTGTGCTCTTCTACTCCTTTTTGTTTCTCTTGATTCTCACTTGAGATTCAAGTTTCATTCAATTGTTCTTATTTGTGTTTGATCTTGAATTTAAAGCAATTTGTTCAAAGAAAGTTCCTCAAATGTTTAGTGATCAATCCTTGATCACATCATGTGGTATCTACAGCTAGTTCTTTGAATATTCAATTGTTTTGAATTTTTGATCAAAAATTTCAAATTCTATGATGATTTTTGAGTTGGTGCCATTTTCATGATGAATTCAAGTGAGTTTTTAGTGCCATTAATCACTTGAAATTGGATGATGAATTCAAATTGAATCCAATTGTGATCATGAATCTATAATTTTAAATGTGTTTGAATTGATCTTGCTTGAATTTTGGTGAAATTTTTTCCCTCCACTTTTCACCATAGCATTTTTAGGCGCCATTTTTTAATGTAATCATAGATTACATTTGAATTTTGGTTGCATCTTGAAAATTCAACCATAAATCTCTTTGTCTTACTTTGTGATTTTAAACAAATTGAAAATTCAAATTCAAATTTCAATTCACAATAGTAAGATTAATTCAAATTTTAATCAAAAGTGCTTCAATGATTTCAAATTTTTAGAACCTAATATATCTTCATGAAATTCAAATTGTGGAAATGATGTGTTTATCATCCACTTGAATGAAAGATCCAGGTCTCTAATTACTTGATTTGTGCTCATTCACTTGGAAATTTTTTACACTACTTGAATTGTTCATATTTCCAAGTATTACATCAATGTTGTTCAAGTTTATTCATGCTTGAAGGATTTTTTTTTGTAATTTGAAATTTTCATTGTAATTGTTGTGGAATTGTAATTAGGAAAAGTCAAGTGGCCGCAATTTTTAAAAATATCTGGTGTAAAAATAAAAAAAGTGTGCCAAAACCGTAAATATACAAAGTTTTGGGGCAAAAGTGCAAAATCTGAAAAATAAAATAAAATTCAGGAAAGGTAAAACACTTGCCACCATTCCACATGCTTATATTTGTATTGATCCTTCACATATTGGTGTAGCACAGTTCACATTGATCATTACTTGTTCAAAAACACCTTGATTAAATTTGAATTACACTTTGTTGAACTCTTTCAACTTGTCTTCTTCACGTCAATTTGAGTGTGCAATTCTTCTTGAACCTTTTCTTGCTTGTCTTCTAAACCGTCAGGACCCAACTTAGGAGTACCTGACTGGCCAGAATGGGACACCGTTGTCTCATTCCCAAGGCCTTTCAAGTACGTATAAGTCACATCATGACTAGATATTAAAAATATCCAAGTAAATACCAGGGTAAATAATTAAATAAAAAAACAAGCCAAATGTGGCCATGAGTCAATATGAAAGTGTATAAAATAAAATAAAATAAACAAAACGTTTTACAATTCGAAAGGAAGTATAAAACTCAAAACATGGAGATATCTCATATGACAATCCAAAGAAAATAAATCCAGCAGCAGCTGCCCAAGCACTACACATGTGCATGGGCTCCCCGAGATGACTTCCCTCGAGAGGTACCTGTAGCTAAACCAAAAAGGGCGGGGGTGAGTCCCAGAACTCAGTGAGGGATAATCATAACATAACAACAAATAGTACAAAATTTTAAACATCTAATAAAAATACATGTCATTCTGTACATTACAACGCACACAACCATATATAGCGGTTCGACACTTGCTATGAAGTCAATTTTTTCCATTGAGCAAGATGCTTGTGTATTGATAAGCCTCTGGTTCATCTAGTTTCCAGCTAGAAAAGGGGTAGATTTTGTGCCTAATTGGGCGAGTCAACCTCGCTAATCTCCCAAATTGGCCTTGTTTTGTTTCTAAGTTAGAATTTGATCCGTTTAATGCATTTTTAGTAGTTTTTAGTTTATTTTGAGTAGAATTACGCTTTTCGTTTCCTTTTGTTGTTTCAGGTTAAAAGTGAAGCTCTTAGAGTCAAGGAAAATGAAGAAAATAGTGGAAAAGCATTCCTCGAAGTTTCGCTTCGCGAAACAGGATTTCGCCTCGCGAGCCTGACGACCAGCCTGAACAGCAACAGTCACCCTTTCTGTCTCGCCTCACGAATCACTATCTCGCCTCGCGAGCCTGAAGGCCTGACTGTGCCAGAAATGTTACCCTCTCTGTCTCGCCTCACGAATCACCATCTCGCCTCACGAGCATTCAAATCGGGATGGAGCCAAAACTGAATTTCGCCTCGCAAGAGCTTACTCGCCTCGCGAGCGGGCGCGGAATCTGAAAATTATAAATTGCTGTTTTAGGACAGATTGAAGGGGCTGGTTGTTAACCACTTGTTTTAGATCGGTTTTTGACGAATCCTTGTTCTCTGGAGCTACGTCTCCCTATTTTGTTTTCTTGTTTTACAATCATGATGAATTCCAATTGTTTGTGTCTTGTTACAAGCATGAGGAACTAATCCCTTTGTCTAAGGGATCAATGAAACCACCCATGGCGGTGTAGCGTTCAATGTGATGTATGTTTCCTTCCTTTACCTTAATTCTTGTTTTCCAATTCTGAATTTATTGCGTTGATTATATGCATGCATGATTGACTAGTTAACGTGATGAGGCTTGATAGGCAATTCGCGTTTAGAACTTGAATTGAGATCATTGATTGAATATTGCACGAGAGTGAGTAGGAGATCAGTGCAACCTTATAGGGAACAAGATTTAATAGAGTTTGATGATTGGGTTATGAGACCTAGTAAGTAATTA
Organism: Sophora flavescens; assembly: GCA_030762895.1. Taxonomy (NCBI): domain Eukaryota; kingdom Viridiplantae; phylum Streptophyta; class Magnoliopsida; order Fabales; family Fabaceae; genus Sophora; species Sophora flavescens. The sequence goes on along the minus strand of CM061065.1, from coordinate 46,619,796 downwards.
ACTCAACCGTTGAATACGTCCTATTGAGCACGATAGTGTCATTAGGAGAATTTGGGGGTCCTGGTTGACATTGCAATTGAACTTAGGAAGGGGATCATCATCACTTGGGTACTATGCATGATTGGGTAGGTGGATTTGTGACCTTAGAAGTTTAATTCCAGATTTTAATACTATATCTTTATTTGATTTGTCGATTTGAATTGCGATCTTATTTTCTCTCTCTTCACAACCACTTGCTTTTACTTGGTCAAACGTATCGAACTCCTTGCAAATTGGTAGAATTGGTAGCCCAATCCTTGTGTCCGACCTCGATAATTACTTACCGTGCTTTATTACTTACGACGACCCGGTACACTTTCCGGTGACTCAACAAGTTTTTGGCACCGTTGCCGGGGATTGGCACAACCAATTTTCCTAATTTTTGAGAATTTTGATTAATTGGCTAAGCTATTTTTATTTTTATTATTTATTTATTATTATTTCTCTCTACTTCTTTGATTCCACTTGGTCTTGCCTAGCTTTTGTATGCGAGGTACCCTTTCACAAGATGACTTGCTATTTGATACAGAGATCACCAGGTGATAAGCCTCTGGCTCATCTAGTTTTATGGCTAGTATGACCAGGGTTTTGTGCAAATTATATCCTATTTTCACCCAAATTAGATTAGATTGTCCTCAAGCAAGGTTTTGAGTCTCTAGAGTAGTTTTAGGTTAATCTAGTTAGTTTTGAGTCAAATAAATCACTTATAGCTATTTCTTTGTTTTCAGGTTAAGTAGAAGTTGAGGAAATAAAGAAACAGGGGATTCGCCTCGTGAGTGTCTTCTCGCCTCGCGAATCTGAAGGGCAGCTGAGCAGCAAAGTGGCATCCTCTCTGGTTCGCCCCGCGACTCCTCTTCTCGCCTCGCGAGACTGAACGATGACTGTTCCTGGAAATGCAACTCATTCTGGTTAGCCCCGCGAACAATTCCTCGCCCCGCGAGTCATCCAACCCTGGAAGACCAGAAGCTATCATGGTTTAGCCATACTGAAGGTCACGGCTGTGACGGTTTGGAACTTGAAGAGTCTCGCCCCGCGAGTAGAATTTCGCCTCGCGAGAATGCCAAAGGTTCCTGACCTTTCAAGAAATTCGCCTCGCGAATGAGGGCTCGCCTCGCGAGCGGACTTAAATTCTGAACAGTATAAATTGCCATTCTGGACAGATTGTAAAGACTTTTTGGCTTCTCCATTGTTCTGTTTTTCATTTTTCTTCTGTGTGTTTTCGTTTTGTTTATGGAGAACTAAGTTTTTAGGATTAATCTATTGTAATCGATTTCCAATATACTTGAGGTTCTTGTAATCCTTGTTTTGTATGCTTTTCCCTTTTCAATACCATATTATACATTTCTGTTTGTTATTTCAGGAGTGTGTAGTATTGTATTGATTTGTTTCAGTGATGTTATGTTCCTATAATTAACCGCATTTGTTATTTCGCGTGCGTTCATTCATGTTCGTTTGTTCATGAGAGCTTAACCCCGTTTGTTATTTCGGGAATAGGAACATATATCCGTAGTAGCGATTACGTTGTTAGTTGTTGCTACAACTGAAAGGGGATTAGAATCTGCTTAGGGCTTGGAAATTGCATGAACCTAGGATAGTTGGGAAATCGAGAACAATAGATTAATCGTCTTTGTTATTTGTTAATCTTTTCAACTGCTCTGTTTTCATTGCCTTGTGTTACTTTGTTTCTTATTTGCATTCCAATCCAAACCCCCCCAAAACTGATTTTTGTGGAAATTAACACTTTAAGAGTCCTTGTGAGACGACATCCGAGTTGTCGCCCTAACTACAGTTTTAAAACCCGCTCGTAATTTTTGGCGCGTGCGCGACAGCGCGACCACCAGGACCGAGAAGCGATTAAGGAAAGAAGCCAGAGAACAAAAGAGGCTTGAAGCAATTAATTTTGAGAGGATGGCCGAAGAAAACCCTCCTCCTCCTCCTCCTCGTTACAAGCCTCTCTTCGAGTACAATCTACCCAATTTGGAGGATTGTGCTTCTTCTATTGTGAGGGGCAACCTCAATACAAATTCCTTCAGAGTGGAAGGATGTGTCACAGCCCAGATCCGTGAGAATCAGTTTGATGGGAGTGGCAAACAAGACCCTCATAGACACATCACTCGCTTCCTTGAAGCTTGTGACATGCAGAATACAAGAGGAGTTTCTCAAGATGAGTTTCGCTTGCGGCTGTTCCCTCTCTCTTAGGGATGTCGCTCGCGATTGGTTTGACAGCTTGGATCGCAACACTATCAGAACATGGGAGCAAATGGCCCAAAAGTTCCTCACTAAATATTTTCCTCCTCAGAAAGCGGCACAAGCAAGAGTAGCTGTCACATCTTTCAAGCAGACAGAAGATGAATCTTATAATGAAGCTTGGGAGAGGTATAATGTGCTCTTGAGAAGATGTCCTTCGGTTTTGTTTGACCCGGTCTCCAAGGTTCAACATTTCTTTAACGGGTTAAGGGGGCGCTACCAGATGAATTGTGATGCCGCAGCGGGCGGTTCTTTCTCTTATTTATCAGCTGAGGATGGATGGGCATTATTGGAGAAAATGTCGTACAATGATTACAACCGTGGTAGGGAAACCTCAAGTGGAGTCAGTTCTGCAACAATAGAAGCCATTCTGGAGCAAAATAAAATGTTGAAGATGCAGAATGCGGCATTGTCTGGGAACAAAAGGGTTAATGTGATACACGAAGGAATGCCTCCGGGTTGTGATAATTGTAATGGAGATCATGACATTCAGAGTTGTCCGTTCAACTTCTCTCAGGAACATGTGGACTCATGCCACAATTTCTATGACAGTGTGCCCCAGAACAACTATCAGAGGAACAGACAGAATGATTACATTCAGAATCAGAATAGCGGTTATATGAGGAGAGACCATCCGGGTTTCGCTTGGAGTAATGCTAGTGGTGGACTAGCCGGGCAACAACAACCTCAGCAGAATCAGAGGCCAAACTATGGGATCCATCAACGCAATGCTCAGCAGGCTTTTCCAGGGACTAATCAGTTGCAAACAATAGATAGTGGAAGGCAACCTTAGGAGGACGAATGCGGCAATTGAGAAGTTGTAAATCAATACAAGCACAGCCATTGACAAGTTGGCAACTCATACAGGGGCGGCAATTCAGAATCTAGAGACGTAGATAGCTCAGCTTGCAAAGCAACTAAATGAGCGCCTCCCAGGCACTTTCCTAGGTGATACCGAGAACAACCATAAGAACCAATGCAATGCCGTAACAACTAGAAGCGGTAGGGTGTTGGGATCTAACAAGGGTGCAACTAGTTCTTAGGAAGACAAGGCCCCAGAACAACCACTTGTTGAGGAAGAGCAACCTGAGAAAGAGGAGTTGGCAAGTGACAAGGCACCGGAGCAAGGGGGAAGGTTAAAACTTGTAGATGAAGAGTTCCGAAGAAAGAAGTGGGTTGAACCCAAAGACCTCCCGCCCTACATGAAGGTACCATATCCTGAAAGATTGAAGAAGCCTCTACAGGATAAACAGTTTAGTAAATTCCTTGATGTCTTCCGCAAACTTCAAATTAACATTCCATATGCGGAAGCCTTGGAAAAAATGCCATCTTATGCACGGTTTATGAAGGAGCTTCTCTCCAAGAAGCAGAAAATAGTGGATGAGGAAACGGTTGCTTTGACCAAGGAGTGTAGTGCCATTATTCAAAGAAAACTACCTCCAAAGTTGAAGGATCCCGGTTCTTTTTCTATACCATGCACCATTGGGGAGATGACTCTAGGAAAGGCGTTGTGTGATCTAGGGGCAAGCATCAACTTGATGCCCCTCTCTATGATGAAGAAGTTGGGGATCAAAGAAGTCAAGGATACACGGATGTCACTCCAACTAGCCGATCGTTCTATAAAATATCCTTATGGGGTGGTCGAAGATTTGTTAGTGAAGGTGGAGAAGTTCATATTTCCGGCGGATTTTGTGGTGCTTGATATGGATGAAGATGCCGAGATCCCTCTCATATTGGGTAGGCCCTTCTTGGCCACTGGGCATGCCTTGATAGATGTGCAACAAGGGAAACTCACCCTAAGGGTGCAAGATGAGAAAGTAGTCTTCAATGTCTTTGAAGCAATGAAGCACCCCGCTGAGAGGGTAGATGTGTATCGAGTGGATATGGTGGACTCAATTGTCAAGGCAAAGGCCACTAGAGAAGCCCATGGTTCTTCACTTGCACAAGTGTTGGTAAAGTCCCATGATGATGTTGGTGAGGAAGAAGACCCCTTGGGGGATGAGGACCATCTTGAGTGCTTAAAAACCATGAAAGCCTTACCGAGTCTCCCAAAAGGTGAATGTGCAAAGGAAAAGCTCAACAACGAAGGGATGACTTGAGTCAGGCTCGGGACTTTAAACAAGTGCTACTTGGGAGGCAACCCAAGCTAGGTATCCTTTATTTTTATTTTTTAGTTTCGTTCAAAAAAAAACACCCAGATTCGCCCCCCGAATCCACAGTGGCCTCGCGAGATAGAAGCCCTGAATCTCAGAGGCTTGCTCACGCTTCTGCCTCGCGTCGCGAATCTGGGCATCATCAACTGTTGGAATTCCAGATTCACCTCGCACTCTATTACTCGCCTCGCGGTTCTGGAAAGTGTGAGGAACAATTTTCCAGATTCGCCTCGCGAGTGATGTTTCACCTCGCGAATCTGCAATTAGGTTTTTCTGTTCCTTCTCCTTTCCCTCACTCTTGTTTTATATTTACGTTCTTTCATTGAGGACAATGTATGCCTTAAGTGTGGGGGAGGGAACCAATTACTTTGTTTGTGTTTTCTTTCCCTTTTTCCATTTGTTTTTTTTTGAATTTCGCTCTTGAATAATTTGAGAAGATCAAGAGTATGTGTGTGAGTGTTGTGTCGGCAAGCTTGGTGGATTTTAATTAAATTTAGCATAGATTGACTGCATGAATTATGTTGACCATTGATAATTTCCCCTTAGGTTCTGAAAATCGAAAATTTGATCCCCATGTGAAAAATTGAAAATGGAACTTTGAGAAATTTTATTGTGATTGCTTGATTTATGACAGGTTTGGGGTGAAGGGGTGCACACACTAGGAATTGTATCTCGGTCAAACAAATTGCAAAAATGTCCAGGTGAGAATTTTAGCCTCCAACATGTTCTTAATTGTGTGAATCGCTTTTAAGCTGCACTTTCTCGAATTTGCTTGAATCTGTGCATGGTTTGCATATTTATATGTTGCATCAAATGATTTAGGCAATTTTCTTTGAAATAACTACTTGGCCTAAAAGAACCATCCCTAATGCATGTTCCCTAGTTAGCCACATTGAGCCTGATTAGCCTATTGTTTCTTGATGACCCTATATTATAAGCCAAAAATTCGGAAAAAACCATGTTGACCCGATCTTAGGATTAGGAGAGCATGGAAGCTTAGCAAGAGAAGGGTTACAAGAAAGTAAGTTTGGGGTGGCTACAAGGTATGATATGTCATTATGGGTTGAGAAAAAGAAAAATAAAGGTTGGAGCCAAAGGCAAAAGGAAAAAAAAATAAAAAAAGAAGAAGAAAAGTAACAAAATGTCAAAAAAGGGTATTAGAAGAGAAATGATGTAGTCACCCAAGGCAAAAAGGAAAAATGGAAAAAGGAATTTGAGTATAAGTTCTATGTGTCAAAATGCTCATGCTCTCTTAATTCATAGGGACTTAAGCCTAGTACCTTTGAATATCCTACCTTTAGCCAGGCCCCATTACAACCTTTAAAAGACCTTCTGATGTTGCATGCATGTTTTCGTGGGAACTTTGTTTGAGATGAAAATCAAATTCATGGGAAGTTCTCTTGAAATGTGAACTTGAGTGAAAAGTTTATAGCCTAGACAAATTGAGCGAATGAGTGAAATATTAAATGCCCTTGTGAGGAAGGCAATTGTTTGAAATTGGTGATCTCCCTTTTGTGTGTAACTTGGATCCCTTGCTCAGATTACTGATTGCATGAATGATGGAATTCTCAATTGTTTAAAGTAGATGAATGTGGGGATTACATTGTTGCAAGGGGGCAAAACATTGAGGAAAAATTGTTGTGTTAAATTGCATGAAATCTGTGCAAAAATTGATTGAATCCTTTAAGCTTGCCAACTGTTGAGTCTTTTTGAGTTTCAGCTTGCTTGGGGACAAGCAAGGTTTAAGTTTGGGGTGTTTTGATAAGCCTCTGGCTCATCTAGTTTCCAGCTAGAAAAGGGGTAGATTTTGTGCCTAATTGGGCGAGTCAACCTCGCTAATCTCCCAAATTGGCCTTGTTTTGTTCCTAAGTTAGAATTTGATTCATTTAATGCATTTTTAGTAGTTTTTAGTTTATTTTGAGTAGAATTACGCTTTTCGTTTCCTTTTGTTGTTTCAAGTTAAAAGTGAAGCTCTTAGAGTCAAGGAAAATGAAGAAAACAGTTGAAAAGCAATCCTGGAAGTTTCGCCTCGCGAAACAGGATCTCGCCTCGCAAGCCTGAAGACCAGCCTGAACAGCAACAGTCACCCTTTCTGTCTCGCCTCGCGAAACAGGATCTCGCCTCGCGAGCCTGAAGACCTGACTGTGCCAGAAATGTCACCCTCTCTGTCTCGCCTCGCGAATCACCATCTCGCCTCGCGAGCATTCAAATCAGGATGGAGCCAAAACTGAATTTCGCCTCGCGAGCGGGTGCAGAATCTGAAAATTATAAATTGCTGTTTTAGGGCAGATTGAAGGGGCTGGTTGTTAACCGCTTGTTTTAGATCGGTTTTTGACGAATCCTTGTTCTCTGGAGCTGTGTCTCCCTATTTTCTTTTCTTGTTTTACAATCATGATGAATTCCAATTGTTTGTGTCTTGTTACAAGCATGAGGAACTAATCCCTTTGTCTAAGGGATCAATGAAACCACCCATGGTGGTGTAGCGTTCAATGTGATGTATGTTTCCTTCCTTTACCTCAATTCTTGTTTTCCAATTCTGAATTTATTGCGTTGATCATATGCATGCATAATTGACTAGTTAACGTGATGAGGCTTGATAGGCAATTCTCGTTTAGAACTTGAATTGGGATCATTGATTGAATATTGCACGAGAGTGAGTAGGAGATTAGTGCAACCTTATAGGGAACAAGATTTAATAAAGTTTGATGATTGGGTTATGAGACCTAGTAAGTAATTAACTCAACCGTTGAATACGTCCTATTGAGCACGATAGTGTCATTAGGAGAATTTGGGGGTCCTGGTTGACATTGCAATTGAACTTAGGAAGGGGATCATCATCACTTGGGTACTATGCATGATTGGGTAGGTGGATTTGTGACCTTAGATGTTTAATTCCTGATTTTAATACTATATCTTTATTTGATTTGTCGATTTGAATTGCGATCCTATTTTCTCTCTCTCCACAACCACTTGCTTTTACTTGGTCAAACGTATCGAACTCCTTGCAAATTGGTAGAATTGGTAGCCCAATCCTTGTGTCCGACCTCGATAATTACTTACCGTGTTTTATTACTTACGACGACCCGGTACACTTGCCGGTGACTCAACATGTATCCCTGGGGGTTGTTCACTAGAGTCTTCCACTCCGACGGTCACATTTATATTCCGGTCGAATCCGCTGACCGGCAAGTGACCTCAGCCACTACACAACCACCCTCTGAACTCCGGGGTTTTTCACTAGAGACCCCTACTCCGACGGTCACATTTATTTTCAGGTCGAGTCTGTGGACCGGTCGGGTACACCAATTCTTGCCTAATGTAAAAAAAAGAAGAAGAATCATATCATCATATCAGATCCCACCGTATACTTTTACACCATACTCACATGACTATCTGATGAGCACGACACAACAATGAGTAACTGAACTCGTTAAATATAACGGCATAAATCAAACCTATTCCATCAATGGCAAAACTCTATTGTCTCAAAAACTCGTAAAAAAAAAAATTGTATTCCTAACAAAAGATTATAAATGACATTAATTTTAAGGCAAACTAAAAGTTCGTTTCATCCATGGGTTCATGAAAATGCACACTTCACTAATAATAAATCAAATATTGTGGGACAACTACAATTGAGTTGAACAGACAATGAAGATAACTCAAACAAAAATTAGGCCACCAAGTATAATCATATTCTGCACATTGGCATGCTTGGAATACTAATAACACATTTAAAGAAAAAGGACTCTTATTTCTGACTCTTCCCTGATAAATACATTAAAATAAAGTTATTTTATAAAATATTAAATCCTATATCATCATCATCCTAGTACAATAGAGCCTACAATATCAATGTTAGATGGCTCCCACCAACTTCAATGGACAATGACTTCTTTAACTACTTGAGAAACATTAGAACAACAGCATCAAGTAACACCTAAACAAAGCTAATTTGATTTATCCATGGCCATATGAATCAATTTTCATGTGAAGTGAAACTAAAGTGAAACTACATTATATATTATTGGAACCTAAATCATAAATTATTCTATCAATATAAAACATACCTTTCTAGTCCAATATAATTTCCATACACTTTCCTAAACACACAAACATTATGCACCATACAAACTTCATTAACTTAAAAACGCCTTCTTGCACCACACATCCATTATCTTCATTCACTTAAAAAAAAAACATAATACTATTCTTATTCTTTTATATATATATATATATTATTTATCAACGAGAAACCCACAATACTTCTAATTAGTTCTTGGATCCCATCTAAATAATATATAATAAAATATCATTATCTTTCATTTTCCAGAACCTCAACTTTGTCCACCGCTTCCCCTTTCTTATTTGACTAAAGTCCCATACAAGGAATATCAACAAATTTATCTAATAATGAGAGAAGATAATTCATATATATATATATATATATATAAGCAGTATGTGTCAATCTTATGAAAACTATGTAATAGTTGTATTCAATTACAATGAAAAGGAGTTTATAAAGAGTCTCCCAAATAGATTGAATAGTTCAGGGGTTCCTTGCTCAAATAAAAAAAAATGATCTAATTCTAATAACTATTTATAGCATTTATGAGAGAGAAAAGAAAAAGATGAACATCATAAAAGTTATAATCAAAGTATGTGTTATTTAATTCTTTATACCTTCAGCAATTCCTAAAAGAGATCGAGACCATGGCACAAATTTCCTGCTTGCAGGTCATATGAATAGCAGCGTGGCTGCTTTCACACAAATAGTCCATGGACACAAACAAATTCTCACTCATGATTTTATTTGCCACATATAAACCGTAATATATAAATTTTGAATTTATCCCACCGAGGCCCATCGCACATACCAAATGCAAATAACCATGATTATTTGCAGTGAAGATCAGAAAAACATATATGGGTATTCAATTATTCTTGCATTAAAGATTCAAGCCATAAAAATAGAGAAGAAACAGAGAGACTGCTCACTTCATCTATGAAAATAATTCATCACAAGAAAACAAACATCCCTCACTTGAAAATTTGACGCATTAGAAGAAGAAAAGTATGCTAGAGGTGAATTCTTCACACACAAACCACAATAATCACGTCAAGAAGGTGCTCCTTCACTCTTGGGTCGTCGTACCTCTTCCCCTTTCTCTCAAGAATGACTACAAACGCAATTAGGGTTCTCAATAGCTATCATAACACTCACAGTAAGCTTATATACTCATTATGTTTTGCCCAAAAAGTCCCTAACCTTACCTTAAGTTATTCTTAACTAGACACTATGGAGAAAAAGTAAAGATTCTTAAATTAATTACAAAGCATATTTTATTTCTCCTCATCACTTTAAATAATTATTATTTTCCCCCTTCTAATATTATTATCTTATCTTATAAGATGCCAAATAAAAATAATATTTTTTTCATATTTTAATATTTATACTTTATGCTATTTTATAATTAGTTAAATATATTTTTAGCAGGTCTTACATAAACTCCATTAGTTTTGTATTAGTTGTTTTCAAAATTCTTGACCTCTTTGAATTGATTACCTATTGGTTGATTTTTCATTTGTTTAACGGAGACTAATTGTTGAGAATCTTGTTTCAATTTGTGGATCCCTTGAAGAGGAAACTCTTGAGTGGAAAGAGACAAGAGAGAAAATCATCTTGTAAAAGTCTACATTGAGTGATATACACGAGTGGCAATCTTTGAGTGAATGGTGAGTGAGTGGTGAGGTCCTTGAACTATTCAATTTTTGACTTGTAATTATTTTCTTTCACTTGTTCTTTAAGTGTATTTGTTCCTTGTTGGATTGTACTTAATTCTTTTGATTTTTGGTGGTGTAATTGTTCTTATTGGTATAATCTTCATTTGATTTGTTTACTTTTCAATTCTCGGGAATTTGTATGTAATTTCTCAAATTGTAAGTGCACCATGACTTCACTACATGAAGAAGACAATGAAGATTCTCCTCCATCATCACCAAGAACAAGGAACTTGAATAGGAAGTTGGATAGAATGACAAGGAACATAGAAAGATTGTTTGAAAGATTAGAAGTACTTGAGCACAAAAAAGGATCAAGGCATGACAACTCACATAGAGGCTCATCAAATTTGGAAGACAATGAACATAGACCTAGATTTGATAGATGGAGACATAGACATGAACATAGAGGAAGAAGGAATGAGAAGGATGACAAGTTGCATAATATAATGGTGAAGATCCCTAGCTTCCATGGGAATAGTGATCCCGATGCTTACTAGGAATGGGAGACCAACTTGGAGCACATATTCTCTTGCTACTACTATAGTGAAGAAAAGAAAGTAAAGGTAGCTAGTCTAGGATTTCATGATTATACTTTAATTTGGTGGGATCAATTGTGTAAGGAGAGAATAAGGTATGATGAGGAACCAATTAGTACTTGGAGAGAAATGAAGAGGGTTTTGATAAAATGATATGTGCCTTCAAGCTACACTAGAGACCTACAACATGCACTCAAGGTTGAAGCACAAGTGAAGAGAAAGAACTCCTTCAAGAAGGAGGGTGACTCATCAAAAAAACTTGAAGTTGTTGGTAAAAGTGGATCAAAGGCCACATTTCCTAACTCTAAACCTTCCACTTTTACCCTTTCTTCTTTTCCTTCTATGCACCACAACAAAAAGATTACTCTCGTACCCCTCTCTACTAAAGATTTTGGTGAGGCTCAAACAAAAATAAGAGAAAAAAGGGAGCTTGAGAGAAAAGCCAAGAGTGAACAAGAAGAAAAAGAAATAAATGTAAAATAAAAGAATGTACCACAAAATAATATGGAAAAGGCAATTGGCACAAGTGAGAAAAACTTTTGCGAAAATCAAAAGGTTAAAGAACAAGATGGCAAAGAATGCATAGTTTTAAAAGAAAAAGAAGTAAAGAAAATACCTTTGGAAAACCATCCATTGTATTTACTTTACTCCAACATTTTTGGTAACAAGTCTCTTTTATCTTTTTCTTTACCTACTACCTTTGAGTTTCTTTTGGATAAACTTCAAGTCACTCCTCAAGAAACTAAAGAATTTCAAAGGCTTGTAGTAATATACAATGATGCTATCTTGGTACATGGCAAAACACAAGTAAACCTTCTTGAACATTTAAAGTGTGTATTGTTATTACTTAAGAAAGAAAAACCATTTGCTAATCTTGAAAAATACACTTTTTGCACCACCAAAGTGGAATGTTTGGACTATGTTTTAAGTGCTAAAAGTGTGCATATTGATAAGGTTAAAAGTAAGGTAAAAGAAGTTTTCTTAGTAGGGAAACCAATTAATAATATTCAACTTAATGATGTTTGCTTGCCTACTAATACTCCTACCTTACCTATGTGCATTGAACCTATTTTTCAAATTCAAAAGCAACTAATGCATTTCCATCAAGGTTCCCATTCATTGAGAGAACTAAAACACATATTAAATATCTTTCCAAATGTTTCTATCAATAATGGACAAACATTACCAAACAACCTTCAAGGGATTACACCTTGTGGAAAATATTTGAAAGGGTTGTTCACAAAACTTGTTTTCAAAAGGGTGGTTTTTGACCCGGGAGGATGGGTTGAGAATTATAACGATAATAAGGGAGTTGCCTTCCCAAATAAGGGAGTTTCCTTCCCCAAACCAAACAAGCAAAACCTAAGATCTAGTGTAACACCCCGATTTTCGCTGCTTCCTAATATCGGTAATAAATATATAAACATATATATTTTTATCCGAGACTTAGAAAATGATTTTGGAGAAACCAAGGTTATTTCCTTGTTATACTTATTATCATCAGGTTACGGGGAAGTTTTTGGTTGAAAATTCAGACGGAAACCGATCTGCCGTTTTCTGTGTTTTCACTGACAGTAAGAGTTTACTGCTCAGAAGACCTAATTTTAACTCGTGAACGAGATGAAAAATGTTTTTATCGTATTTACTACGATACTGGAAGTTTTCAAATTTTTGGTAAAAAAATTAAAATATTATATTTGTTGTGGGCCTATACGTCGAGATATCTCTAGGAAAAGCTTGCGCCAGATGAACCAAGGAGTCGGCAACGGAGCTGAGGTGATGGATTTGACCAACTTGAAGAGCATTTATGACGAGCTTATCCGAGTCATAATGGCCATAATGGCGCATTTATGGCGAAAGGAATATTTTACCTGGAAAGGACGATTTTACCCTTGGCTCTTCATGAAAATTACAAGCCATGCCATTGAGAATTTTGACCAAATCAACCCAAAACTCACGGCTCCTTCATCCATTCCAAGCACTTGACATCACTTTTCCTAAGCCATAAATGAGCATTTATGATTAAGTGGATGAGTTACAAGGCAAAGTCATTCTCTCATCAAAGAAGTTGTTCATCTGAATCTCGGGGCACGAAATTCTGACCAATTTATACTCTGAATCTCGGAAAACTTTCAACATGAAAGTTGTTCATCTTTCTCTCTTATTTCCAACGACATAAAGATCATCCAAAACGGACAAATATGTTGAGAGGTATACCCAAATTACTAAAACTGTTCTAAATCCTCATCATGTTCATCTTTCTCTCTAAGTTTCTCAAGAACACCATGAGAAATTTGTGAAGAACATCATCCAAATCATCATTTTCTTTGATCATCAAGAGGTAGTCTCTCTTAATCTTGATATTCTAATCTTTTCTCTTCACAAGATTCTTGAGTTTATGCCTTTGATCATCATGTTCTTCATATGATTCAAAGTTCTTGAAGCTTTCTTCAAAAATTCATAACTAATTCTAGAAAAATCCTTTTGACATGAAACCAATTGCTATGATCTCATAATCATCTCTATTTTCATCATCTTGGAGAATATGATCATGATAAATTTCTTTCCTTAATTTATGGACTGGGCCGAATCCATTGAAAAATGATGTTCATGGGTTTTGTTTCATTTTCATGTCTTGATTCATGATTCAATCTTCTAGTATCTTGATAGTTCTTGTATTTAAGTATATAGAAGATCAAAAATCAAACCCTAACCTATTTGTTTCATAAAGGCCGAAACCCTAGCTATGAATATTTGATGGATTTTTGATTCAAATGTTGTCTAGTAACACTTTAATCCAACTCTAGGTTTTGTATGTTGGTTAAATCCAAGTGTTGAGAAAATTTTAAAACCACTAGCCTAAAATCTTGAGAAAAACAGAAACCCTAGTTCTTGGAACTAGATGAGTTTTATTCCATGTTCTTGGTTCATGATCTTAGATTAAGGACTTAATCACGTTTAAGTTACTTATGGATCATAAATCCCTAAGTTAGAAAATTTTTAACATTCCTAACCTAGAAAAGTTGTTGAGGCCGAACCTTAACCTCCATGAGTCAAGTATGTTTTTGTTTTATTTGAGTTATTTTGGTTGCAATTCGTTATGAAGGAATCGATCGGATTGGTTTGGCCTAAAGCCAACGGAGGAAACCGGATCAAATCGGGAGATTATTTGAAACCGTTAGTTTGAGTCTTCAAGAGGTAAGGGGAGCTTACCTGAGGGATTTTTCTCAATAACTAATTGCTTTTATTGTGGTTTATATGATTTATATGTGGTTGTGGTTATTTGTTTATGTTGTTTACGTGGTGTTGTTTATCTGTGTATCGATGATTTATCTGCTTGTAAATTATTTAATTATCTGCAGTAGTATATTATATTGCTATGATGCATGATCCGCCTGGTGATATAAGTTTGATGATGTTGTTGAATGTTGTTTGAGAGGCGTGACAGTGGTCAGTGCACAACTGATTAATCAGATAAAAGCTTTAATAAGCTGTGAAAAATTATATTCAATGTTTTATGAGAAATATTGGAATATAATAGTGGTGGAAAATGTTATTTTGGAAAAATAATGAGTTTTGAGAAATATTATTATTTTAATGATTTATTAGTTATTATTTTAATGATTTATTAGTGTAAAAGAAATTTATGAGCCACGGTGAGAGCGTAACCGTGAAATTTTTTTGTACTGCTAATTTTTACGCAAGAAATTCCGAAATATTATAAAAAGTTATTTTGTGAAATTAATATTCAAAAATACTTTATAAAAATAAAAATAAAAATAAAAATAAAAATAAAAAATAAAAAGTCAAAGTTTGACTTTAAAAACATTTTCTTGGAAAATGATAAACGACGGCAAGTTTCGAACTTATTTATAGTCGGAGTTTGAAAACAGCGGTACTTATTTTGAAAATAGATTTAATCTCAATTGATTTATTCTTTTTTTTTTTTAGAGTTGAAGTCTCTAGAAAAGAGTTCTTGATAATTTGACGTTATTTTGGAAAAATGAGTTTCCAAAGGAAAGTGGATCTGCTATGATTTGACATTTTACAAACGAATTTCAAGTAGAAAGGATTTTCTGTAAATGAGTTTACTCAATGACGTATTTCCTGTAACTTGGATAAGTTGCGGAGATTTTATTTTGGATTTGTTTTGATAGACGAAAAACGACGTAAAGGACGATATAGAACTTAGTAACCGAGATGCCGGGGTACTAGTGTTCTTATGACGTTATCCTATTTTGGATTTGTTTTTCACAGACAAAAACGATGTAAAACGATGATATGGAACTTAGTAACCGAGACGTCGGGGTACTAGTGTTCTTATGATGTTATAGACTTGGTGTCTAGTAGGTAGACGGTGTGCCTACTTCACGACGTAATGATTGACGGTAAAAGATTTATGATGTTTTCTATTACCACAAACCTAAGACTGATTGGAAGGTCAAGGGGCTTCGTGATTGAGCACTCGGACTTTGAGGTCCTGTGTTGTTAATAAAAGTTGTAAAGATGTTTAAAACGATGATGGGTCATAAGCTTTTGAGAGCTTTGACAAATAAAGATATGACGCAAAGAAAAGTGTTGAGAATAAAATGTTTTCTAGCATGCATTTTGGAAGACGTGCCAACGAGGTTAATCATGATATCTTGGTGATGTTCATGTCTCGACGTATTTGTTAATCATGGTATCTTTATGATATTCATGTAATCGACATATTCATTGTGCCTTTGGGCAATCGACGTACAATGAAATTCATTGTGCCCAAGGCAATCGACGTACAATGAAAAAAATCCATAAATCGACGTTCTCACTATTCCGGACAGTGGGCTATGGTAAAATCGACGTGCCACTGTTGGCAAAATCGACGTGACTCTTTTGGCAATTGAGCTTGATCAGCTCATTTTAAATGACGTTGGGGATCTCCGGAGATTAGGTATGAATGTTTAGATGATGTTTTGAAGTGTTCATGCATAGTTTTTCAACGTTGATGTTTGGGGTGTGAAACCCATTGATAAACGATGTGATATAATATGAATGAGTATGTTGTTACAAATATGTATATGTGTATGTGCCTTCTTTTGTGTTGCGCATTTAGTTATGGTGATAAATCCATATATTGGTGTCTCACCCTTAAAACCATATCAGAGTCTTACAAGGGGTATGATCCCTACAAGAAGAAGAAGGTTGTCTAGTTCGAGGCATGTTGTGCTGCTCCGGTTGGCTGTAGTGTCTGTTAGTTACGACCAGCTTATGTCTAATTATGTTTTGAAGATAAAACTGATGTTGATTTAGGTGTAAAAACATATGAGGCAGTATAGTTGTATGACTTATATACATTGTGTATTTAAGTGTGGTTTGATTACGTTGTTATTGTTATGAGGTTAAAGGAAAAAGGAAAAAAAAATTATCACCATATTTTGAAAAGATGAATGTTGAGAAAACATTATTTCCCGAAAGCAACCAGCAAATTAAGTTTTATTTTCGCAAACGGGTAACCATGTGATGACCCGAGTTTGGGGTGTCACATTAGTGGTATCAGAGCTGGTCGAGTCTTTCGGGAATGTTGGGAAATAGGTCTGATGTGTGGATGTTGTGTGTTCTCTGATTAAGATCTGTTTGGAATTACTTCTTAGAAGTAATGTGTGGTAATGACTATGTTTACGTTTCAGTTTCTGGTTTTTCGTTTAACTGATTGTGGTTTATAGGTCAGTTATGGAACCAGATGTTGAACCAGAAGCTGGACGTGGACGTGGACGGGGACGTGGACACGGCCGTGGAAGAGGCCGTAGAGGCGGTCGTGTTGGCGGTCGTGGTAACATGAATGAAGATTATGAAGAAGGAGTGGATTATGCAGCTCAGGCAATGGAAAATGTAGCAGCTGCGATTGCTAATCAGACTGCATCCATGAATGCCCAGAACCAACAGGCACAGATTCGAGATGAATAGGCTGTTGAAGGCTAGAATTTAACTGCTTTTAGGCGTCAAGATCCATCACAGTTTCATGGAGATGTGGATCCTGTGAAAGCTGACTTATGGATTCAGGAGTTAGAGAAAATTTTTAAGCTGATTCATAGTCCTGAGGGAGTGAAGGTATCTTATGCCACTTTTCTGTTGGTGGGCGATGCTGAGTATTGGTGGAAGGGCACCGAACTGCTGCTGGAAGCCAAGAATCAGGAGATTACTTGGGAAGTATTTCGAACCAGCTTCTTAAACAAGTATTTTCCTCAAAGTGCACGAGCTGAGAAGGAGCAAGAATTTCTGCAACTTCAACAGGGGGATTTAACTGTTGGAGAGTACGCGGCGAGGTTTGAATCACTTGCTAAGTATTTTTGCTTTTTCCAGAACAACCCAAGCGAAGATTGGAAGTGCGAGCGTTTTGAAAAAGGATTGCGTTTCGAGATTAAAGAATCAGTACTACCATTGGAAATCCGGAATTTCCAAGCCTTAGTCGAGAAGTGTAGGAAGGTGGAGCTAATGAGGAAAGAAAGAGACAACGGAGGAACTGTTGGAGGATCCTCCTGTTTCAAGGACCAGTTTCAAAATCAGAATAAGGAGGAGAAGCAAATCCAAAGAAAACCATACTTCCGACCACCGGGAATTAACCAGAATCAGCACCAATATCGCCCTAATAATTCTGCACTGGGAAATGGAGGTCAGAAGAATCAAAACCAAGGCCAGGTTAGGAAATGTTACAATTGTGGAGACCCAAAACATGTGTCTAAAACTTGTCCCTTAGGAGGAGTCCAATGTTTCAACTGTGGTCAAGTGGGACACATATCGAAGGAATGCAATGCGCCAAGGCGTGGACCGGCTATCAATAACACCAATGCTGTCAAGCCAAAGACCACGGTAGAGTTTATAATGTGTGGGGAGCTGAGACTTCAAACTACGACGGTAATCTCTTAAGTTTACTTTTCGACTTCGGGTGCAATTCATACTTGTTTCGATGAATTGTGTGTGAATATCTTGAAATTTCTTGTTTCTTCATTTTCGTATGTTCTGATTTTTCCAACCCCTACTGTAAGTCCGTTACTATCCATTCTATTTGTTTGAACTGTCCTGTTGCTGTTCAGGATAGACACTTTCTTGATAAAAGGAGTTTCTTGATGAGACTTAGTCTATTCACTTTTACTTTTGATGGAAGTGACCTAGTCTGAATCTTATCAGACTGTTGTTGTTTTAAATCATTGTTAATAAAATTCTTGTGAAAGAAGGAACTTTATTAGATTCAAGATTGTAAATGTGTACCGATCATGCACTTTTACATCCATGAACCTATTAGAGAATCTGTCATGCACAGGATATTCTTATATTCTTTTCAGATCGATAAATTTCTTCTATATATAATTTCTTGTGAAAGTAAGGCTTCAGGATCTTTTAATCCTGTCTAGCTTCGTGTCACGAAATTTCGGGGACGAATTTTTTTTAAGTGGGGTAGTAATGTAACACCCCGATTTTCGCTGCTTCCTAATATCGGTAATAAATATATAAACATATATATTTTTATTCGACACTTAGCAAATGATTTTGGAGAAACCAAGGTTATTTCCTTGTTATACTTATTATCATCAGGCTACGGGGAAGTTTTTGGTTGAAAATTCAGACGGAAACCGGTCTGCCGTTTTCTGTGTTTTCACTGACAGTAAGAGTTTACTGCTCAGAAGACCTAATTTTAACTCATGAACGAGATGAAAAATGTTTTTATCGTATTTACTAAGATACTGGAAGTTTTGAAAATTTTGGTAAAAAAATTAAAATATTATATTTGTTGCGGGCGTATACGTCGAGATATCTCTAGGAAAAGCTTGCGCCAGATGAACCTAGGAGTCGGCAACGGAGCTGAGGTGATGTATTTGACCGACTTGAAGAGCATTTATGACGAGCTTATCCGAGTCATAATGGCCATAATGGCGCATTTATGGCGAAAGGAATATTTTACCTGGAAAGGACGATTTTACCCTTGGCTCTTCATGAAAATTACAAGCCATGCCATTGAGAATTTTGACCAAATCAACCCAAAACTCACGGCTCCTTCATCCATTCCAAGCACTTGACATCACTTTTCCTAAGCCATAAATGAGCATTTATGATTAAGTGGATGAGTTACAAGGCAAAGTCATTCTCTCATCAAAGAAGTTGTTCATCTGAATCTCGGGGCACGAAATTCTGACCAATTTATACTCTGAATCTCGGAAAACTTTCAACATGAAAGTTGTTAATCTTTCTCTCTTATTTCCAACGACATAAAGATCATCCAAAACGGACAAATATGTTGAGAGGTATACCCAAATTAAGTGGATGAGTTACAAGGCAAAGTCATTCTCTCATCAATCACCCGAAACTGCCACGAAATTCTGACCTATTTATACTCTGAATCTCGGAAAACTTTCAACATGAAAGTTGTTCATCTTTCTCTCTTATTTCCAACGACATAAAGATCATCCAAAACGGACAAATATGTTGAGAGGTATACCCAAATTACTAAAACTGTTCTAAATCCTCATCATGTTCATCTTTCTCTCTAAGTTTCTCAAGAACACCATGAGAAATTTGTGAAGAACATCATCCAAATCATCATTTTCTTTGATCATCAAGAGGTAGTCTCTCTTAATCTTGCTATTCTAAGCTTTTCTGTTCACAAGATTCTTGAGTTTATGCCTTTGATCATCATGTTCTTCATATGATTCAAAGTTCTTGAAGCTTTCTTCAAAAATTCATAACTAATTCTAGAAAAATCCTTTTGACATGAAACCAATTGCTATGATCTCATAATCATCTCTATTTTCATCATCTTGGAGAATATGATCATGAGAAATTTCTTTCCTTAATTTATGGACTGGGCCGAATCCATTGAAAAATGATGTTCATGGGTTTTGTTTCATTTTCATGTCTTGATTCATGATTCAATCTTCTAGTATCTTGATAGTTCTTGTATTTAAGTATATAGAAGATCAAAAATCAAACCCTAACCTATTTGTTTCATAAAGGCCGAAACCCTAGCTATGAATATTTGATGGATTTTTTATTCAAATGTTGTCTAGTAACACTTTAATCCAACTCTAGGTTTTGTATGTTGGTTAAATCCAAGTGTTGAGAAAATTTTAAAACCACTAGCCTAAAATCTTGAGAAAAACAGAAACCCTAGTTCTTGGAACTAGATGAGTTTTATTCCATGTTCTTGGTTCATGATCTTAGATTAAGGACTTAATCACGTTTAAGTTACTTATGGATCATAAATCCCTAAGTTAGAAAATTTTTAACATTCCTAACCTAGAAAAGTTGTTGAGGCCGAACCTTAACCTCCATGAGTCAAGTATGTTTTTGTTTTATTTGAGTTATTTTGGTTGCAATTCGTTATGAAGGAATCGATCGGATTGGTTTGGCCTAAAGCCAACGGAGGAAACCGGATCAAATCGGGAGATTATTTGAAACCGTTAGTTTGAGTCTTCAAGAGGTAAGGGGAGCTTACCTGAGGGATTTTTCTCAATAACTAATTGCTTTTATTGTGGTTTATATGATTTATATGTGGTTGTGGTTATTTTTTTATGTTGTTTACGTGGTGTTGTTTATCTGTGTATCGGTGATTTATCTGCTTGTAAATTATTTAATTATCTGCAGTAGTATATTATATTGCTATGATGCATGATCTGCCTGGTGATATAAGTTTGATGATGTTGTTGAATGTTGTTTGAGAGGCCTGACAGTGGTCAGTGCACAACTGATTAATCAGATAAAAGCTTTAATAAGCTGTGAAAAATTATATTCAATGTTTTATGGGAAATATTGGAATATAATAGTGGTCGAAAATGTTATTTTGGAAAAATAATGAGTTTTGAGAAATATTATTATTTTAATGATTTATTAGTGTAAAATAAATTTATGAGCCACGGTGAGAGCGTAACCGTGAAATTTTTTTGTACTGCTAATTTTTACGCAAAAAATTCCGAAATATTATAAAAAGGTATTTTGTGAAATTAATATTTAAATACTCTATAAAAATAAAAATAAAAATAAAAAATAAAAATAAAAAATAAAAAGTCAAAGTTTGACTTTAAAAACATTTTCTTGGAAAATGATAAACGACGGCAAGTTTCGAAATTATTTATGGTCGGAGTTTGAAAACAACATTACTTATTTTGAAAAGAGATTTAATCTCAATTGATTTATTCTTTTTTTTTTAGAGTTGAAGTCTCAAGAAAAGAGTTCTTGATAATTTGACGTTATTTTGGAAAAATGAGTTTCCAAAGGAAAGTGGATCTGCTATGATTTGACGTTTTACAAACGAATTTCAAGTAGAAAGGATTTTCTGTAAATGAGTTTACTCAATGACGTATTTCCGGTAACTTGGATAAGTTGCGGAGATTTTATTTTGGATTTGTTTTGATAGACGAAAAACGACGTAAAGGACAATATAGAACTTAGTAACCGAGATTCCGGGGTACTAGTGTTCTTATGACGTTATCCTATTTTTGATTTGTTTTTCACAGACAAAAACGATGTAAAACGACAATATGGAACTTAGTAACCGAGACGTCGAGGTATTAGTGTTCTTATGACATTATAGACTTGGTGTCTAGTAGGTAGACGGTGTGTTTACTTCACGACGTAATGAACGACGGTAAAAGATTTATGATGTTTTCTATTACCATGAACCTAAGACTGATTGCAAGGTCTAGGGGCTTCGTGATTGAGCACTCGGACTTTGAGGTCCTGTGTTGTTAATAAAAGTTGTAAAGATGTTTAAAACGATGATGGGTCATAAGCTTTTGAGAGCTTTGACAAATAAAGATATAACACAAAGAAAAGTGTTGAGAATAAAATGTTTTCTTGCATGAATTTTGGCAGACGTGCCAACGAGGTTAATCATGATTTCTTAGTGATGTTCATGTCTCGACGTATTTGCTAATCATGGTATCTTTATGATATTCATGTAATCGACGTATTCCTTGTGCCTTTGGGCAATCGACGTACAATGAAATTCTTTGTGCACAAGGTAATCGACGTACAATGAAAAAAATCCATAAATCGACGTTCTCACTGTTCCGGACAGTGGGCTATGGTAAAATCAACGTGCCTCTGTTGGCAAAATCGACGTGCCTCTTTTGGCAATCGAGCTTGATCAGCTCATTTTAAATGACATTGGGGATCTCCGGAGATTAGGTATGAATGTTTAGATGATGTTTTGAAGTGTTCATGCATAGTTTTTCAACGTTGATGTTTGGGGTTGAAACTCATTGATAAACGATTTGATATAATATGAATGAGTATGTTGTTACAAATATGTATATGTGTATGTACCTTCTTTTGTGTTGCGCATTTAGTTTTGGTGATAAATCCATATATTGGTGTCTCACCCTTACAACCATATCGTAGTCTTACAAGGGGTATGATCCTTACAAGAAGAAGAAGGTTGTCTAGTTCGAGGCATGCTTTGTCTGCTTCGGTTGGTCAGTAGTGTCTCATTAGTTACGACCAGCTTAGGTCCAATTATGTTTTGAAGATAAAACTGATGTTGATTTAGGTGTAAAAACATATGAGGCAGTATAGTTGTATGACTTATATACATTGTGTATTTAAGTGTGGTTTGATTACGTTGTTATTGTTATGAGGTTAAAGGAAAAAGGAAAAAAATTTATCACCATATTTTGAAAAGATGAACGTTGAGAAAACATTATTTTCCGAAAGCAACCAGCAAATTAAGTTTTATTTTTGCAAACGGGTAACCATGTGATGACTCGAGTTTGGGGTGTCACATCTAGCCTATAAATACCCATAAAAACCATGGCCTCCCCCCTTCATTCATCTTCTTCATTTCTTCACTTTTCTTCAAAAACTCCATTGTTGGTTCAATAGCTCAAGTTCATTGATGTGATCATAGGAAACACAACCTTAATGGGTCAATTGGGGCAAGTCAACTTTGAAGCAAATACAAATCAAACCTATTTCACTATTTTGGTTGTTTCTTGAGTTGTAGATGTCCGATTGAAGTGATTCGAGATGCGTTGAAAATCTTAGAAGATTATATACAAATATTATTTTGGACTCAAGACCTGATTCGGCATCTATCATGACTTAAATTGGGATACAAGTTAAGCACGAAATTATATACGGGTTTTGATTTAGTTAGGGTTGTAATTGGGCTTAATAGTGTTCCAAGCCCATTAGGAACTAGAGTAGCTTACACCTTAAGTAAGACTAGCTTGCATCTTAAGTAACAGTAGCTTACACCTCAAGTAAGACTAGCTTGCATCTTAAGTAAGATGAGCCTATAAATAGGCTTCATGTAAATCATTGAAAAAAGTTTGGATACATTTGAGTTTTCTCATACTTGAGATTTCTAGAGAGAGTTGATAGTTCTGCTCTTCTTGGTTCCTGAATTGAACCTTTTATTCTTATCTTGAATATCCTTATTCAAGTAGTGAATCCTCCTTTGGCTTATGAATTCAATATTCAACTCCATGAAGCATTAATTGTGGAACCTTCTTCTTCTTCTCTACCTCTTCCATTTTCTACTCTGTGTTCTTTAATTCTTGCACTTTAATTTTCTGCACTTTAATTCTAGTTCTTTCTATTTCAATTCATATACAATTGTTCTCTTCTACTCCTTTTTGTTTCTCTTGATTCTCACTTGGGATTCAAGTTTCATTCAATTGTTCTTGTTTGTGTTTGATCTTGAATTTAAAGCAATTAGTTCAAAGAAAGATCCTCAAATGTTTAGTGCTCAATCCTTGATCATATCATTCATGCTTTAGGAAAACCTTGCCAAGATCATCTACATTTCTTCATCTTCTTCACACTCTTAAGGTAATACGATCATCCATGATCATCTCCTTCCATTCTTAAGCTTTTGTTCTTCTTATTTCATGAGTTTCCATTTCTAGCTCTAGAACTTTAAATAATTCTAGAAAAATCATAAAAATGTGAAACCAATTGCTATGATCTTGTTATGTCTTCTATTATCATCATCTAAGAGCTTGTGAGCAAAATCATTTTCCTTCCTATTTTTATCTACAAGACCGAATCTAGTCATAAATGGGCTAGATGAGTTTTCTTCAAAGTTTTACATAAATGATGATGGTTCTGGGCTATCTAAGGTTTCTAGGTTTTAAATCTAAGAGTATGTAAAGAAAAAGAAACTTCTAACCCTATTTTTATGTCTTGGCCGAATCCTATACTAAAGGAGTTAGATGAGTTTTATTCAACTTTAACTTGGATGATGACTTGAAATAAGCTACTTGAAATCCCTAGAGTGATAATCCAAGAGCTTGCAATCAAAATCAATTTCTAGCCTATTTTACTATACATGACCGAAACCCTAACCCTAGAGGTTAGAGGATTTTGTTTCATAATTTTAAACTATCAACACTTAACTTATGTTAGTTAAAACTCTAGGATTTAGTATCTAAAAGATTGGATTAAGAAAATAACCCTAGCCTTATTTTTAAGAGTTGACCAAAACCTAGCATTAATGTGTCAAAGTGGATTTGTTTGATTAATTATAGTTATATTGTTTGGTTGAAGGAGAAACTATTAAACTGTGGTGTGATAACGAGGAACGTCGAGTTCGGGATTTCGGTGCTAACTCGGGTGGGGGAAAGGATCACTCTGTCGTCGGAATTGATAAGTAGTATATTATATAATATTTGTGTAGGGCGACCTAAACCCTACTAGTCGTTGAGTAATCGACAAGACCAAAATCACATTGGAAACCTTTTATGTAAAACCAATTGTGATTCAGGGATTGTAGGTTTATAGACATTAGTTTGATTTTAAAGTAGTTGATTATGTCTGATACACTGGTTGAGGTATTCCATTGCATATGACGTATTATTTTTAGTGTTTGAATATTTCTTGATATTGTGTCATGCATGATCTGCCTGGTTTTTAATACTATGTTTAGTTGATTTTCAGCAAGGATATATGTTGTTTGGGAGATGATTGTTTGGGTGAGAGAATGAATTGACTTAGTGGTGCCTAGCTTAATTAAGTTATCTAATGGATGAGATGTGACATAGAATGCGAGTTGAGGTTTTGATGGGAGCTTGAGGTACTAGGTTGTTGTTGATGCGAGATAGTGAGATTCATATAGAGGCTTTGATGCAGATACTTTTTCAGTCCATGACGCGTTGATCTGATTTATCCTATCAAAAGATAGAAGTGCACTATATCGAGTTCTAACCTATCAAAAGATAGAAGAGCACTAAATTGAATCCTATCCTGTCAAAAGATAGTAGAGCACTATATCGGATCCTATCTTATCGAAAGATAGAAGTGCACTATACCGAGTCTTATCCTATCAAAAGATAGAAGTGTACTATACTGAGTTCTTTGCATCGGACTACCATGGACTACCGACGAATGTTAAAGGAATAGAGACAATTATGTTAGCATAAGGATTTAGATGGCATGAGTTGAGGGTAGAGGACAATATTATAATTTGAGGATGATTGCTAATTAGGGGTGTTGATTGTCTGTGACATTTATTGTATGATATACTATGACTCTTTTCCGTTTTTTGAGGATAGAACTGTTTCTTATCCCCTGTATTTTTCCATATGTTGTAATTTTATTTTATTATGGGATCACACGTGAAGACCCAGTGAACAAACTGAATGTGGAAGAGTTAGATGGAACTCCCTATGAACCAAAAGCTGGAGGTCGAGCTGTGATCCATGGAGATAGAGTATAGATAGTATGACCAGTGTGTCTTTTGGAAGTATTTTATGTGTTTCCGCTAAGTATAACTTTCTTTTAAGTATATGCCTGTGAGAGATCTTACTGAGAGGATACCCTCAACAGTGTTTTGTATTAAGTGTATAAGACATATGTGTGTATGTATGATATATTTATGTTATGATGTGTTAAACTATAAGAAGTTGTAAGTTTAATTAACTTAAGTTTTAATTTTTACGTATTTTAACGTTAAGCACTCGACTAAGAAATGAATTAAGAAGACTTTAAACTAATAAAACACCGGGGCACAACAGGGTGTCTTAATTTTGGTTACTCATTTTCCGAAATAATATTTTAAATGATAATATTTATTTTAACGGTAGAGTATAATTTACTAAGGTATAGTTCATACGTGCTTGTAACATATCCTTTATTGAAAAGGTTTTAAGATAATGCTTAGGTATTATATGATTATGTCCTTCAAATATAATGTTAGACATTAAGTAAGAAAACACCTTTCATTAATTACTAACTTTCAAATAGAGTTTATAAATAATATAGGTAAATAATTTAGGTAAAGGTGATTTGGTTTATCAAAGTAAAGTTCTAAGTTTAGGATATAGAGAAAACTCATTTCATAAATAATATATCGTTAAGGCATTTAAGCCTTAAAGAAATATATATTTCCGACCATGAAAATATTGAGGCTAAATGCTATCACTAATAGTTACAAAAATATTTACGTTATCGGTTATCCTTAACCATAACGTCCTTACACTACATGAAAAGGTCCATTACCAACTGATAAATACTGACGAACGTTAGTTTTGTTGGTAGTGAGACAATTTATGATGGATTAAGCTGTCGATAAGCAGTAATATGAAAAGCCACTGAAATTACCGACGGTCAATTCGTTGGTAACTCTGTCGGAAATTGTGGCGCGAATGTGGAATAATTGGTGAGAAAATGTACCGACGGGTTATCTGTCGGTAATTACCGACAGACTTATCCGTCGAAAATTATGTTTTTTATTACAGACAGATAGGCCTGTCGGTAATTCAAAAATTTGATTTACCGACAGATAAAACCATCGGGTTGGAAAACTCTTAATAACCTGCACCGAAAACCTTTCTCCCT
The DNA here is from genome assembly GCA_030762895.1 of Sophora flavescens. Classification (NCBI taxonomy): domain Eukaryota; kingdom Viridiplantae; phylum Streptophyta; class Magnoliopsida; order Fabales; family Fabaceae; genus Sophora; species Sophora flavescens. The sequence continues at coordinate 46,593,230 of CM061065.1, read as the reverse complement.
TACTTTCCCTTTCTTCCTCTCTTTCCCTCTCCCTCTCACTCTTTCTTCTTCTTTGTCTCTGTAGCACCCTCACCCGGGCATTACATTAATTAATCCTTTTTACTAATATTAACGTTATTAGAAGACATGTCGATTTCTTTTGGAATGACAATATTTAATTAGTAATTCATTATTAAATAAAACTCAACTTAAGACATGGAATTAAAAGATCAACTTACATTTATAGATAACCTACATAATATTCACATTGGTAACAAACACCTTTTCAGTGACAAGTGCATCGACAGGAGTTTCCTTGAGTCTACATCCAAGTTTCTTAAACAAAATACTACATTGCACTAGAGTTTAAAGAGACAAAATAAAGCATGCGACTGACGAGATCCATCCAACATCACTACTCCAAAATAAAACTAGACTTCCTAAGCTGGTCAAGACAAACTAGTGATACCCATTCGGGAGATCACGGAAGTCTCCCTCATTTCTAGAGGAAGTATCAGAAGAGGATACTTCCACCCCGGCTCCCTCGCCATGTAAATTATCATCATCATCACTGCTCATAGGATGATACTGGGGTTCCTCATCCATGAATTCCTCCGGATCCTCCTCTATGGGTGAAGCTGGCACCACATTCAGAGGTGGTGGATCCAACACTAGCTGTCCTAGGTCTGCTAGGTGTTGTACATACAACCAAGCTGGCGGAAGTGATATCTGGATGGTCTCCACAGTATGAATCCTCCTCTCTAGACCTCCCTCCTGTGTTCCTTCTATAGTGCAAACCGGGCCAGTGTACTCGACCGTGTGATTCCCCAGATGAATCACCCAAGCCCCAGGGTTGTCGGCATCCTCAAACATGATCGCCCGCACCCAGGAGTGCAGAGAGGTAGAGTTGGGTCCATATAGTCTCAACATAACAAGATACATACATATATACATGAAGGAAAATGCAAGGGTAAGATACCAATGATATGGATAATTATGACAACTATATGCACCCAAAACACAGAAACATATACAAGTAACAAGATATCATTTTAAGCAGTACGCGGCAAGAGATAATCATCGCTTTTTGAAAACCATGACACTTCTATAATTCAACTTCTATCCTAATCTCCGGAGACCCCAACTTCACTTTGTTTAAAATGAGTTGACCAGGCCCGAAATTTTTGCCATAAAAGGCACAACGTGTTATTCCACTACACTGCCCAAAACTCCTTGCACAGTGTGCAACGTGCGTGGATATCCATAGCACACTATCCAACTCAAGGCATAGTAATCAAGGCAAATGGATTTCATTGTTTGTCAAGGCACAATGATACAACGAAGCATGATATACCCTGCCCTTCAAGGTACTCACACAAAACAACTTTGGGCACGTCTGCCAAATGCATGAAAAACATTTTATTATCGAGGCTTTTCTTTGTGTATAAGTCTTTCCTTGTCGAAGCTCAAAGGCTCACGAACTCCATAACTTTTCAATGTATTAAAATTTGTAAACACAGGACATTTGAGTCTGAGTGTCCAATCACAAGAGTCTTAAACCGATGCATCAGTCTAAGACTTTATGGTAGTAGAAAACAACTTTACAACTTTACTTAGTTTACCACGTTTGTATAACGTATGTAGGACACGTAGTCCACAACAACGTATAAGGACACAGAGTCCGCAACAATGTGGCACGGATCATAGATCAACGTGTTTAATTACACTAGTAGCCCGACGTCTCGGTTACTAGGTCCACTTTTCAACATTATTTTTTGAGTGAAAAATAAAACAAAATCAAATCTTCATAACTTATCCAAGTTATTGGAATATTGTTTTGAGCAAAGTTTTTTTTTTGTAAATTTTTTACTATTTGCAATTCATTTTTCAAAAATCACCTTGATTTTAAAAATTCACTCTTTTTCAATAAAATCAAATTTATCTCCCTTTAAAAAAAATTCTTTTAATTCAATAAATCAAAATATGTTTTTTTCATAAAATTTCAAATGTTACAAAATTTAGAAATATAACCTTAACTTTCTTCTATTTTTCAAACAAAACTTCTTTTCAAAAAAATTATTTATTTGTAAGCTTCTTTCATGATCTTGTTAAGATTTTTATCTTAACTTATTATTTTGAGCTCTAACTCAAGGTTAGGCTTTATATGCAACAACCAAACAATTACATCAATAAATCAACATACCCATATCATAATAAACATTTTATAATCAACACACACACTTAAATCATGTAAATCAAATAAAAATTAGCATATCAACTAAATCAAATCACTCATCAAACCAAGCATTATAACAAGCATTCAACCAACACATCAAGCAAACACAGATAACACATAGTCATCATAACTTTAATATCCCTCAGGCTTTCTTCCCCTACCTCGGAGTAAAATGGTAATGAAACTCGGTTGTGGTTTTTTTAAAGAGGAATGACTCGGTTCGCATTACGATTTTATGCATGCATTCGGCCATGCTAAGAAAATCATTCTAGAAATTTTAAATTTTCACAAACTTTTGGATCTATGATCCTCAAGCATCAAGGAGGTAAAATAAAAGCTTAAAAATTGGAAATAAAATTTTATAATCTTGGCCTCATGAACCATAGGTTTCGGCCTTCTCAAGAAATGGTGGAAAAAATTTATTTTTCATCAATCTAATTTCATGCATGTAAACTTTATAGTGTTCTAAGCATCATTTAACTTAAAAAAATTTGAACAAGCCTCATCAACTCATCAAGTGAGTTTCGGCCATCACAAGCCAACAAGGCTAGGAACACTAAAATTTTTCAAACACCATTATTAAGCTACTAATGAAAAGAACTTCGTGTATTAACCATGCAACCTTCCAAGTGATTAAAAATTAGGCCTCGCTAACTTAAAAAAAAATTTAGATTTTTGGTGATAGAACCATCACAAGAAGTTATACATAGTCTAAAAAAAATAAATGCTTTAATTAAAAAAAATTCATGAACCAAAGATCTAAAGCCATGCATGTGAGATTTTAGCAAAAACTCATCCTTTCTCCCTCTTGGTGTTACGGCCACACCATGATCATAGGGAGGATGATTTTCTCTTCACATGCAAGCCATTAAAATGAGAATAAAGATGATCAGCAAGAAGTGGTAAAATCTTTTGCATGTAAAGGAAGATGATTTCTTATTGATTACAAGTTAAAACTATAAGCATAAATCATAGTAAAACTATCATGCATGTGAAAAATATGTTGCAAAATCACAACCTCTCCTCCTTAGGGTTTCAGTCAACCCCATTAAAATGGTCATAGGAGGGTTCATTCCATCATGCAAAGGTTGATGAAGGTAGAAAGAAGTAGTAGAAGTTGAAAGAATTTGGTTTTGAAACAAAATAAACAAGCTTTCATGAATCAACTCAACATGCATGTGTATAAAATGAACATAGAAGAAAAGTGCAGAGCAATAGTTGGAGATTATAACTAGGAGCTGCAGAAAATTGAAGTCTTGAGAGCAAGACTCAAGTTTGTTCAAGAACAAAAGAACTAGGAACAAGTGTAGTAGGAATGGCTTTGTGGAAATGAGAGGAAAAACGTGATGAAGTGAGAAAGGAACATGTATATATATAGAGGGGGAGAGGCGCTGGTGCAGTAGAAAAGGGTGAGGAAAAATAAAAATTCGTAAAAGTATTTTTAATATAAATTTTGAAATATAATAATTTATTATGATAATCATGATTTTGTGTCATAAAATTACTATTCATCTTACAAAAAAAATCAGATTTTCCTCACCCAACACTCCAAAATCTGATAAAAATTATTTCCCTTGACTTTTGTTTCGTTCCGGTTAAATATCTGTACCGAATCAATCGTATTTCTAATGAAAATCATACCCGAAAAATCAATAAAATAAAAAATTTTAACGGAAAATTTTAAAATAGTGGAAACATTAGCAATCGTAATTAGAAGCCCAATCGCTTAGTTCACGAGTAAAAATTTCATTTTCTGATCAGTAAACTTGTACCGATAGAGAAAACGCAGGCCATGATTCGCTTGAATTTTCAGCTGAAATTTTTACTGGAGGTTCCTAAGATAGACTAAGTTATGAAAATGATTTTAGTTTATCAAAATAAACTCTAAAACTTTAAAATAATTACTAGCAAGCACACACTTAAGCACAGATTAACAAGAAACAAAATAGGGGCGTTACAGTCTCCTCCACTGCGCGCCACCTCCATTGCTCCCTGCCATCGCGCACCCCTGCCTCCACCTTGTACCACCTCTCTTATTCTCTTCTCTCCTCCTCCTCCGCGGCAAGCCCCACACCCTCGCCACTGTCTTCTCCGCGAGACCCACCTCCACCGTGCACCACCACTGCCACCACATTGTCCACACCACCACCACCACCACCACCACTTCCTCCCCCACTGCCAGACCTGCCAACCGCCACTACCACCACCTTCCTCCCCCATCGCTAGCAAAAACCCTAGGTATGCAGTTTTAAATTTTAATTTTTTTAATTAAATATTTTATGTTTGTTAATTAAGTGTTTAATGTTTAATTAATCATTGTGTTTTTTGTTTGTTGCAGAGTTGCTCTTACCATCATCACCACCGCTGCAGAGGAGACACCAGCCCACCACCTGCCTCGCGACCGCGTGTTTCTATTTTATTGATTTTTTAAAATTTATTTATGTTGCAACTATATATTTAAAAATAGTTTTTTTTTGCACTGGTTATACAATTATATTTGTTGATTTGGAAGTGTAGGATTTTGTGGGATTTTCTGATTTTGATATATAATTAATGTAGGATTTTAATTCTTAATGTTACTAATAATTAGTTGACATATAAATTGATGCAATTAAATTTCAATTAATAAAATTAATTAATAGAAATAATGAATTAATTAAATAACTTAGGAATAATGAAGCGCCCATCAAATTAAGTAATGATTTGAAGCAATAAATTAAATGATCGAGATTGGTTTCCAACGAAAGTATTATAGTGGCGATACAATTGATGCAGTACTACTTCGGAATGGAATCGATATCTAGGTGTTAGTAAGCGGGAGAGTAAACATAATTATTTGAATTAAATTTTGCGATAATTAATATAAATTACGTGTAAAGGTAATTAAATAAATATTAATCAAAGGTGAGACAATTAGCTACTCATGGCACATCGGATGAATTAATTAAAATTGAAAATAAAATAACAATTAATATTTAAAATAAAAAGTTTAATAATAAAAATAAATTAATTAATAATTAAAATAATAAATAAATTGATAATTAAAATGAAACTAAATATAATTAATTAATTAAAATAAAAAAATAAAAAAAATAAATATATATAAATAAATAATAAATAATAATTATATTAAAACTAGTTAAATTAAAATATTAAATTTAATTAAATTTAATATTAAACAAATAAAGGAACTTACCGATAGACATTTCTGTTGGTAAGATGGGTTGGCCGTCGTCGGTAATGAGCTTTTTTTTGTAGTGTTATTTGTCAAAACATATTTTGTAGGTCATCTCTAGCGACTTTATTTTAAAGAATTTCTCAAAATAATAATTGTACATGTTTATAAATATAGGCGGTATACTTTATTCATACATATTTTCGTTATTAAGAAAATAATGCTTATACGTATGTATAATAATTTATGTCTATCCACGATTTAGTTAACTGTTAAGCATATGTAATCTCCCACTTATATTTTCGATATACTACTCATAATATTTATATTAAAAAAATATCCTCCTCCCTTTATCCCTATTTATTTCCTTCTTTCTTTTAAATCATGTTTTATATTCATCCTACTTTCTTACACTCATTATTATAGGAAATCTTTTTATAAATTTCATTGTATATCTTATCATGAAATCCCCTCTCTCCTCTTACCCATCCACACGGCCACCACCCCTTTTCCTTCCTTCATACATTAAATTTTTCCCCTACAACACTCCATTAGTTAACCATGTGACCAATTTTAATATTTTAATGACCAAAAGTTTATCCAATCACCATTCTTGCTTCCTTACACAAGGCATGTTGTAACACCCTAGTTTTTACACCTATGATTAATTATTTTATTTGGATGTTTAAATTTATTATGTTATGTGGTTTAGTTTGAGTAATTAAATTACTCTTTTCAAATTATTTTATTGGGTGCGTTAGCACTGACTTATTTCAGTGAATGAGCGTTTATTAGACAATAATTTACGTTATTGTCACTATTGTACCAGTACAGAAAAATATTCTAAATAATGTGAATAAGAGAAAAGCATTTTCATATTCTCATTCTATTTAACTTTAGAGTTAAAAATATTTTGGTTTGACCTTAATCGGAGATTAAATTTTGGACTGAGTATTTTCTTAGTTGATCAGTTCAACTATTAATCTTTACTCTAATTTGAATTTCGAAAACATATCCTTATCAATCTTTATTTTTAGATTCTAAAAAGTAAAAACATGTTTATTTTAGGCCTAATATTTATCACTCATTTTGTACCTATCACTAAGTAATTTGTTTAAAAACCCATTTTCTCTCTTTTCTCTCTCTTTCTCTCGACGCAATCTCTCTCTTTCTCCCTTATCTTCTCTGCTTCTCCTATTTTCTTCCTTCTTTCCTTCTTTTTCTCTTTTCTTCTTCTTCCTCCCACCTCAACTCCATCTCCTTCTTCCTTCCTTGGACTGGTTCGCGCCGCCACCGCAAGCCGTGCAACCACCACCTCAAAGAGTAGATCCGGTCGTCCGCTTACCAAAGATGAGGGAGAAGACAGCTGCGCAACCCACACAGGATTCCGGCCGTTTGCTCCGCCATTCGACGTCGCCGACCACCGCCTGGCGTGGAAAGGACGACGATCGCGCCGCGTAGGGAGAAGAAGACAGATCACGATCTACACGCGTCCCGCCCGAAACTCCTCCGTTCACGGCCGCTCCGTCGCGCCGCCATCACCACCACCTTCAGCCACCATGTCCTCTCTTCTTCACCTTGGGTAAGAGTTTTACCTCTAACCTCTTCTCTTTTGTAAATCCTCAAATTGATTTTGAAACCCTAACCCTAACCCTCTGATTTCAGATTTTAATCTTGAAATTTAAAGTTGTTTTATGAGATTGGGACTGTGAGTTTGTGTTTCCCTAAACCAATTTCATTATTCTGAGTTTTCCCTAAACTTTAATAAGGAGCCCTAAACCCCCAACTTGATTTTATTTGAATTTGGGTATGTTTTTGTGAAATTAATTATGATTCAGTGTAATTAGGACTCTTAATGGATGATTTCCAAAGTTCTTTTTCAAGATCTTTTAATCAAAACAAAGTTTCCTAAAAGGGTATTAGGAAGCGTGAGCTTCAAACATGGTTTTATTTAAGAATAACCTTGTTTGGTAATTAGATTAAGTGTTTAGATAAAGTTAGAATGTGTGTTTGATCATGTGAAATTGATTTCTTGATTTTTGGTTGTTGCGCGTTGTTGGATTCCCTCTCTGAGACGTTTGACACGGCTATGCTTGCTTGATGGAGTAGATAGTTACACTCTTGGAGCTAATGTGAGTATTAAGACGAGGATCCTTTACTTGTCTTCAAAGGTAAGGGGAGTTTGCCTAGGGATATTCAATAACTGTATGCATGTGTGTAAGTGTTTAATTGGATATTTACCTGTTGATTGAGCTTACTTGATTATCTAATGTACTTGAACTGTTGTGCTATTATCTGATGTTGAACTGTGCTTGTTTCTAAATGATATAATGCATATATGTGATGAACTGCTTTCAACTGTGATATTAGCATTGCACTGATGATATATATACTGTTGTTGATTGGAAGTTTTCTAAGCCAGACGTGCGTCTGTGCTCAACCGTTATAAGGATTAAAAACCTTAATAAGCTTTGAAGATGAAGGGATTGGTGTTCTTTTCCAAAAACTCATTAAATTAAAGTACTTGTTTTAAATGTTGAAATGGTTTTGGTGTACTGCTGTTATACAAGAGAAAAATCCTTTTCGAACTATGTGTTTTAAGTGAAAACTTTCGAAAATATTTTACAATATCCTATTGGGGGATTTTCAAAGTTAAAAGTGTTTCAAAAACGTTTTATAAAGGATTTTCAAAAGAAAAGGTTTTCTCCCAAATGATTTAGAAACTTTCCGATAGACAGCATAGGGTATCGAGGCTTTCGATTTCGAAAATTGTTTTCGTCAAATGAAAGATAAGTACTAAAAGAATAGGAATCTAGAACGCGAGACGTCGCCTCTAGTTTTCCATGCTTAGCACGTGATCTTGGATCAGTGTTAATTCGGGACCGTAAAGTCCTATTCGTATGCATTTCCCCTGGCAGACGTGCCTTTGCTTATTGAGGATACCCATGGGGTATCTGAGAGTCAGTCACATTGCTAGCTGTTTCATTAAGGGCATGTGGCGTTGTCTGACCAAGAGGCCTGGTGCATCACGATGCGGTGGCAATAGCCCGGTGGGCAGAGCTTGACCAACTCTATCTTCTCCAGTGATAACATGGTGTTGTGATCTCATGAGATTAAGTTAGAGCCTGATGATTGAAGTGTCATGCATATTTTCAAAAGATTGACTGTGCGGGTTTGAGACCCTTTGATATAACACTGTTATGTTATGTATATGCATGATTTAACTGCTTATATGATTATGTGATGTATGTATCATGTATATGGTTGTTGTGTGATATATCCATTTGTCGGTATCTCACCCTTACAAACATATCAGGTTTCTTCTGGTTTGCTATCGTACCTTGGGTATTTTAGTACAGATGTGCAGAGGAGTCTTCCTAAGTCACTCAGAGACTTAGATCTAGTTGCTTGACGAAGTATTTGGTTGTGGAACGATCACGTGAGTTCTTCTCAGGAAATACTTTTACAATGACCAGCTTAGGGTTTTGAGACTTGGATTATTTTGATAAGTATGTATGAGTATGGCTCAGAGAGCCTTTACTTTAAAATGAAATGTTTATGGCTCGGAGAGCGTTATTTTGAAAGAAAACTTAAACTTTTCCTTTTGGTCTTGTAAAGCTAATTGATATAACTATCTTTAGCATGTTATTGCTTGATTGTATTTGGTGTAACTGGAATTCTGGAATGAAAATGTAATTATTTTAGCAGGTGTTCTTTTACCTGGGATGTCTGAATTACAGAGGAGACTCTGTCGAAATTTTCGTAAAATACTAGCTTTTATTCAAGAATATTCTTTAAATTAAATAGGCTTGCCATACTACGATAGCAAGTCTGTGTGCCAATCAAGGCTTAGGAGTCGTGACAAAATTTTTATACCCAATTTCAGACACTTGGATACTTATATAAATTATTTTCTGAAAGCACCAGCAAATTATCTTTTAATTTAAATTCCGCATGTGTTACGTAAGTAATGCCCAAGGGGGGGTGTTACAAGGTGGTATCAGAGCTGGTCGAGTCTTTCGGGATCTTTGGGGAATAGGTCTATTAAGTTTTGTTGTGTGATCTCTGGTTGGCTCTTGTTTGAATTGTTTCTTGTTGGAGCAATGTGTGTTGACACACAAGTATATGTTTCTTGATGGTTTTCCAAGGGCTTTATGTCCTGGGAGACCTTAGATTTTGAATGTTACTTGGGTTCGAATATGACATTCGATTATCCTTGCGAATCGTGTCTGACATTCGAAACAAGGTGCTTGTGTAAAGGGTTTTTCCGGGAGTGTTCCCTGGAAATATTCTAGGTTTATGGTTAGCAAAGGACATTGATTTTTGATTGATCTAGTTTCGGATTCTACGGATCTCTGTCGCTTTGTGTAGGATGCTGCCTACGAAGTTAAAACGAAAGTTAGATGACTCATTCAATCGAAAGATCGGTGGTCCGAACAGTTTGTTAGACCGAGTGTTTTCCTTGTGAAGCACCAATGTTGTGTGAAGGCTTGTGTCACCGTCTGGATTCCCGACAACTAAGTAAAGGACGAATTATGAACAAGTATTTTCTCGACTTTAATTTGAAATCATCAGGACTCCTCCGAATTAGTTATGCTAATTCATTAATTTCCAGTTATTCATTTCTTTGTTTGTGAGAAGTCGTACTCACACTCCTAAATGATCCTCGATGTATTAGACATTTGAGTGAATTGGTTTAAAGGAATCGATTGGTATGGATACTTTCACATTTTGTTGAGAGAAATGGTTATGACTATTTCTTGAGTTATAACACAAATAATTTCGTGATAGCAGAAGTTTCTTGGTGAAACTCAGTTTCGTCACTTCTATTTTTGATAGAGGTGAAAGTCATCATTTTGTAAATTCTTTGTATTAAGAATAAGAATTAATCCTCTTGGGATTAGACATTATTCACCCCTTGATTCTTTGAATCCGTTGGAAGATTCTTGTGGAAGAATGAACTTTATTAGATTCATGTTTGTAAATGTGTATTGATCATGCATTTTTACATCCACGAACCTGATGGAATGATGTTTTTCCATACTGGATGTTCCGATATCCTTCAAATTAATGAAGTTCTTTTCTATGCTTATGTGAAAGTGAAATCCCGAAAAAAAATTTCTTTTCTTGAGAAATTCTTTTATGATCACCAAGGTCTTGTCTTATTGCGGTTCGATCGTACTTTTCGTCATTGATCATTCTAGTTCTACGTATTTTCCAAATGTCGTCGATGTGTGACCTATCTCATCAGTCATGAGTTGGATATCTCCACATCAAGATGTACAATTGAAACCTTCCTTGTTGAGATGTTGACATTCCTTCAATTCTTGTTATGAGTTTGCTGAGGACTTACACGAGTTTTGTTTGAATTCAAGTGATCGTTGATCGACTGGTGAAGTCTACACCCTTCTTACAAGTTAAGATCCACTATGCAGTGTTAGTGAACCGAATAATGTATCAGAGGATTGTTCAGATTTCATGGAGTATCTTCAAGTGTTGTTTCAGATGAAAAACGGAAGTTTATCAACCTGTGTCGGTTAAGTTTACTTTAAGTGTTGAAGACTAAGTTGAGACTAAGTCCAACTGATCATCCTCAGTGGGATGGATAAGTAATGAGATTACCTATCCTTAGCAGGTTAGCTGGGAGATAGTGTGGTACCTAAATTTTTTCCATCTCTATGGTAGGACGAACCAGAGTTGATACGAGTTTCGTTAGTGTATAGATGTGAATGGTACTATGAGGACCCTTAAGTTCAACGTCATTGAGTGAGATGATTACAATGGATTTTATCATGATCGAGGCAGATATATCATTAAAGGAATTTAGAGTGGTGATCAATGTTTATAGTTAATGTTGACTTAGTGAGTCCGAGGATTAACGGAAAAGTATATGGTGGTTTTCCTTAAGCTGAACGGACGTAGTAAAGAGGAGTTCTTGAGTGAAACTAAGTTGTTAGAAAAGTTTAAGAATTATGATTTTGGGTAATTCAAACTGAAGTGATTCCCTTTGGTTGTAGTTGCATGGAGAAATGTAATCGTATTCTTTAAGATTGAAATGAATGACTATGATATAATTTGGAGTGGTGGAATATATTTAAAGAAAACTAAGACTATAATTGTGTGCTTTGGGTAGAAAGTAGATATATGTGATAGAGTTAAGGTTGAACTTGATGTTCGTTGTGAGGATAAGGTGTTGAAGAAGTTTTGCTAGTAGACAAATTTTGAGGCAAGAAGTGATTAAGTTTTGATTGTGTCTTTCGAGTGTGATAAGCTATGGTGAAATGTTTATAATCTTTGAAGTCTTATTTTTGGTAAAAAAAAAATGTGGTTGATGATCCATAGTGGAAACTAGATATTTTAAATCCAAAATTGCCATTAGGGAGTGTCCACCTGGATTTCTTGGCTTTGTTTTGGGTGCAACTCCTAAGGGGTAATGGCCTTAGAGAAACTATTTTATAATCTCTTTTCTCAGCTGCAGATATATGAGATAAGTGCAGATATGATACAAGCATTTCCTTGCATAAGTGATAGAACTATATCTTCAGATGGAGGAATTGATAGGAGTTGTGTATTTTCCTTGGACAATAGGGTAGATGTGCATGGGAAATTTCTTAAACCAGGGATACTAACGGGGCTTGAGAACTAAATTGAAAATTGAGGGTCAAATGAAGGATATGAAGTCGAAGTAGGCAAAAGATCCGAGAGGAATTAAGAAGAGAACGGACTATGTTGGATGTGGTAAGATTCAATTTTAATGAGATTGAATTTCTTAGGTTTTTGGCGCAAAGTATATCATGTGCAACTTAGGAATGTTACGACATTTTGATTGGAGACTTGAAAAGTGTGAATTTGATATGACTAGAAGAGTAGATTAAGCCCAAATGAACTAAGACTATGATTGCATCTCTTGAGTAGAAGGTTAATTGATGTTATGGTAAAGATATTGTCGGTTTTAATGTTAGTTGTGAAAGTTGGATATTGGAGAAAGTTTTTCTAATGGATCATTGAGAAGTGAAGAGATTAAGTGTTGATTTTGTTCTTTGAAGTGTAACAGACTAAGGTGAAATATCGAAGGTAGTGGAAATAATGCGGTAGTGAAAAGTCTCGAGGATAAATATAATGGCATAAGAATCAATCTTGTTATAGTGTTCTAGATGAAAGGAATGAAGTGATGAGAATACAAAGCTTGATTTTAGAGTTAAGGTATGATTACAACATCCTGTTTAGTTTTAAGCTACGAAATTTCGAGGACAAAATTTTTTTTTTAGAGGGGTAGTAATGTAACACCCTAGCTTTTACACCTATGATTAATTATTTTATTTGGATGTTTAAATTTATTATGTTATGTGGTTTAGTTTGAGTAATTAAATTACTCTTTTCAAATTATTTTATTGGGTGCGTTAGCACTGACTTATTTCAGTGAATGCACGTTTATTAGACAATAATTTACGTTATTGTCACTATTGTACCAGTACAGAAAAATATTTTAAATAATGTGAATAAGAGAAAAGCATTTTCATATTCTCATTCTATTTAATTTTAGAGTTAAAAATATTTTGGTTTGACCTTAATCGGAGATTAAATTTTGGATCGAGTATTTTCTTAGTTGATCAGTTCAACTATTAATCTTTACTCTAATTTGAATTTCGAAAACATATCCTTATCAATCTTTATTTTTAGATTCTAAAAAGTAAAAACATGTTTATTTTAGGCCTAATATTTATCACTCATTTTGTACCTATCACTAAGTAATTTGTTTAAAAACCCATTTTCTCTCTTTTCTCTCTCTTTCTCTCGACGCAATCTCTCTCTTTCTCCCTTATCTTCTTTGCTTCTCCTCTTTTCTTCCTTCTTTCCTTCTTTTTCTCTTTTTTTCTTCTTCCTCCCACCTCAACTCCATCTCCTTCTTCCTTGCGGACTGGTTCGCGCCGCCACCTGCAAGCCGCGCAACCACCACCTCAAAGAGTAGATCCGGTCGCTGCTTACCAGCACGAGGGAGAAGACAGCTGCGCAACCCACACGGATTCCGGCCGTTTACTCCGCCATTCGACGTCGTCGACCACCGCCTGGCGTGGAAAGGACGACGATCGCGCCGCGTAGGGAGAAGACAGTCGCGATCTACACGCGTCCCGGCCCGAAACTCCTCCGTTCACGACTGCTCCGTCGCGCCGCCGCCATCACCACCACCTTCAGCCACCATGTCCTCTCTTCTTCACCTTGGGTAAGAGTTTTACCTCTAACCTCTTCTCTTTTGTAAATCCTCAAATTGATTTTGAAACCCTAACCCTCTGATTTCATATTTTAATCTTGAAATTTAAAGTTGTTTTATGAGATTGGGACTGTGAGTTTGTGTTTCCCTAAACCAATTTCATTATTCTGAGTTTTCCCTAAACTTTAATAAGGAGCCCTAAACCCCCAATTTGATTTTATTTGAATTTGGGTATGTTTTTGTGAAATTAATTATGATTCAGTGTAATTAGGACTCTTAATGGATGATTTCCAAAGTTCTTTTTCAAGATCTTTTAATCAAAACAAAGTTTCCTAAAAGGGTATTAGGAAGCGTGAGCTTCAAACATGATTTTCTTTAAAAATAACCTTGTTTGGTAATTAGATTAAGTGTTTAGATAAAGTTAGAATGTGTGTTTGATCATGTGAAATTGATTTCTTGATTTTTGGTTGTTGCGCGTTGTTGGATTCCCTCTCTGAGACGTTTGGCACGGCTATGCTTGCTTGATGGAGTAGATAGTTACACTCTTGGAGCTAATGTGAGTATTAAGACGAGGATCCTTTACTTGTCTTCAAAGGTAAGGGGAGTTTGCCTAGGGATATTCAATAACTGTATGCATGTGTGTAAGTGTTTAATTGGATATTTACCTGTTGATTGAGCTTACTTGATTATCTAATGTACTTGAACTGTTGTGTTATTATCTGATGTTGATCTGTACTTGTTTCTAAATGATATAATGCATATATGTGATGAACTGCTTTCAACTGTGATATTAGCATTGCACTGATGATATATATACTGTTGTTGATTGGAAGTTTGCTAAGCTAGACGTGCGTCTGTGCTCAACCGTTATAAGGATTAAAAACCTTAATAAGCTTTTAAGATGAAGGGATTGGTGTTCTTTTCCAAAATCTCATTAACTTAAAGTACTTGTTTTAAATGTTGAAATGGTTTTGGTGTACTACTGTTATACAAGAGAAAAATCCTTTTCGAACTATGTGTTTTAAGTGAAAACTTTCGAAAATATTTTACAATATCCTATTGGGGGATTTTCAAAGGTAAAAGTGTTTCAGAAACATTTTATAAAGGATTTTCAAAAGAAAAGGTTTTCTCCCAAATGATTTAGAAACTTTCCGATAGCCAGCATAGGTTATCGAGGCTTTCGATTTCGAAAATTGTTTTCGTCAAATGAAAGATAAGTACTAAAAGAATAGGAATCTAGAACGGGAGACGTCGCCTCTAGTTTTCCATGCTTAGCACGTGATCTTGGATCAGTGTTAATTCGGGACCGTAAAGTCCTATTCGTAATGTTATGGACTTCAAGTCCAATTCGCGGAATCGAGGACAGTTCGTTCTGATTTCCGTTGTTGTGGGCTATTGTCCTTAGCATGATAAGTAAAACATGACTAAAAGTATATTGATTTCCATTACCACAAACCTTGTGTAACATCCCGATTTTCGCTGTTTCGTAATATCGGTGATAAATATATAAATATATATATTTATCCGAGACTTAGAAAATGATTTTGGATAAACCAAGGTCATTTCCTTGTTATACTTATTTTTATAAGGTTACAGGGAAGTTTTTGGTTGAAAACTCAGACGGAAGCCGGTCTGCTGTTTTCTGTGTTTGTACTGACAGTAAAAGTTTACTGCTCAGAAGATCTAATTTTGAAACGTTAACGAGATGAAAAATATTTTTATCATATTTACTATGATACTGGGAGTTTTGAACATTTTGGAAAAAAATTAAAATATTATGTTGTTGTGGGCTTACACGACAAGATGTCTCTAGGCAGAGCCTGAGTCAGATGGATCGGGAAGTCGGCAAAGTAGCAGAGACATTGGATTGACCAACTTGACAAGCATTCACGACAAGTCTAACCTATCATAAATGGCAATTAATAGCACATTTATGGCAACATTGAATTTTGTTATGAAATGACCAAAATACCCTTGTCTTTTTATGACAATTCCTACAAGATGCCATTTGACAAATTGACCCAAAACTCTTGCCAATCCACACGGCTCCAACATTTCTTTTTCTCCAAGTATTTGAATTCTTCTCCATTAAGCATTTGACATCTTCTTCATCAAGTTTTGACTTCTTCTTCATTAAGTTTTGAATGCTTCTTAAACAAGTTTTGCTTCCTTCTTCTCCAAGTTTTGACTCCTTCTTCATTAAGCATTTGTTTCTTCTTCAATAATCTGGTTGCTTCTTCATTTAAATAGGATGTCTCCTTCCTTAAGTCATTTTTTTTCCAAAGTCATGATTCTTGCTCCAAAGAGTTCATAACTCGTCCGATTTTGCAGGGCCATTCTGATCAGTTTCCATTTTGAATCTCGAAAAACTTTCAACATGAAAGTTGTTCATCTTTCTGTCTTATTTCCAACGACATAAAGATCATCCAAAACGGATGAGTATGTTGAGAGATATATCCAAAATACCGAAACTGTTCTGAAACCCTAACTTGGTTCATCTTCTTCCTTAAGTTCTCAAGAACACCATGAGACATTCTTGAAGAACATCATCCAAATCATCATTTTCTCTGATCATCAAAAGGTAGTCTCTCTTAATCTTGCTATTCTAAGCTTTTCTCTTCATAAGATTCTTGAGTTGATGCATTTGATCAACATGTTCTTCATTTGTTCAAAGTTCTTGAAGCTAGATTGAAAAATTCATAACTAATTCTAGAAAAATCCTTTTGACATGAAACCAATTGCTATGATCTTATAATCATCTCTATTTTCATTATCTAGAAGTACAAGAGCATGTGAAATTTCTTTCCCTAAATTCTGGTCATGGCCGAACCTAGGTTAACTTTGAGTTCTTAGGTTTTATTTCAATTTCATGTCTTGATTCATGATTATATCTTGATAGTTCTTGTATTCAAGTGTATAGAAGATCAAAAATCTAACTTAAGCCTATTGGATCTCATCAAAACCGAAACCCTAGGTATGAGCACTTGTTGGTTTTATGATTCAAAAGTTGTTTGTAACACTTGAATCTAACTCTAGGTTTTGTATGTTGATTAAATCCAAGAGTTTAGAAATTTTAGAGATTTCTAACTCCAAACTCAGTTCTTGACCGAAACCCTAGTTCTTGGAACTAGATGAGTTTTAGTTCATGTTCTTGGTTCATAATCATGGTTAAAGTGATTAATCATGCTTAAGTAACTTATGGATCATTAATCCCTAAGTTAATCAAATTTTAAGTTTCCTAACCTAGAAAATTGGGTAAAGCCGAACCCTAACCCTATTGATTTAAGTGTGTTGTTGTTTGATTTGATTTATTTTGGTTGCAATTCGTTTGAAGGAAACTACGGAGTTAGCTGATTTACACTGACGAAGAGGAATCGAGTCGAGTTCGGGAGATTATTTAGTTCGAGTCTTCAAGAGGTAAGGGGAGCTTGCCTGATGGATTTTTCTCAATAACCATTTGTTTGTGACCATTTACTTGTTGTATATTCTGTGTAATTAATGTGGTTGTGGTTATCTGATTATGTGGTTTATGTTGTGTTGTATATCTGAGTATCAGTGTTTGATCTATTTTAAGTTATTTATTTGAATATGATATTGCTATGGTACATGATCTGTCTAGTAATTTGTTGTTGAATGTTGCTTGTGAGTGTTGTTTGAGAAGCCTGACTGTGGTCAGTGCACAACCGACTAATCAGATAAAAGCTTTAATAAGCTGTGTAAATTATATTCAATGTTTTATGGGAAACGTTGGAATATAATAGTGATGAAAAGCATTATTTTAGAAAAATAAGGAGTTTTGATGATGATAATTTATTAGTGTAAAAGTAACTCGAGTCACAATGAGAGCGAAATTGTGAAAATGTTTAAGTACTGCTAATTTTTATGTAATAAAGTTTGTAATACGATACAAAGTTATTTTATGAAATTAATTGTTGAAAAGAAGTTAAGATGATTTTAGAAAGTGTTTTCACTGGAAGAAGTTAAGTATTGGTTTGAGAAGCTTTAAAAGTGATAATTGATGATTGATTTGGAAAAGTATAGAAGGAAAGTATTTTGAAACGGCAGTACATATTTTAAGGAAGTGAAAACCTCACGTGACTCATATTTGTGAAAACCAAGTTTTATTATTTAAGGAGTTTATTGATGAATTTCCAATTTTTGGAAAAAGAATTTATGAAAGCAAAACTGATTTCGTGTTAATAGTGGTGTGGAACTTAGTAACCGAGACGTCGGGGTACTAAGGTTCTGTGTTGTGATGGACTCAGTCATTTGGACTTTGAGGGCCTATATTGTATACATGAGGTATACTTTGATGAATTGTATACATGAGGTATACTGTGTTGAAACATTGAAGATGTTTCTAGTGCCACGAACCTACGATTGGTGCACCGGTCGAGAGGTGTCGTGATTGAGCACTTGGACAGTGAGGTCCTATGTTTTGATAAAGGTTTTATGGACAGTGAGGTCCTATGTTTTGATAAATGTTTTATGGACAGTGAGGTCCTATGTTTTGATAAATGTTTTATGGACAGTAAGGTCCTATGTTTTGATAAATGATTTATGGACAGTGAGGTCCTGTGTTGTGATGAAAGTTTTAACAAGTGTTTTAAAACTATGTGAGTCGTAAGCCATTTTGAGCTTCGGCAAGAGAAAGATTTAGCACAAAGAAAAGAACAAAACAAAAGTGTTTTGCATGCATTTGGCAGACGTGCCTGCGATTTGTGGTTTAATGCATTAATTACCAGCGGCGAAAGGTAATTCCGGTGTGCATTATCTCATTGTGCCTTGGAGGACTTTGGGATCCCCATCTTACTTGCTAATGGCGGAGCCACTGATTGTGGGCATTAGCAATGTGTTGGCCTTGTGAGTGCCTGGCTGTGTATGCCTTTGTTGTTTTCAAGATGGGAAGAGGTCGCGGACCTGTTGGCAGTTGGCCAAGTTAGCCAGTGTGGCTTTGGAGTCTGATCAACTCATTTGATGTTGGGATATCTCATGAGATTAGGACGAAAAATAGATGATGAATAGAAGTGTCATGCATAATTTTATGGATGATGTTTGGGGTGTTGAACCCATTGATAGACTATTAGCTTATAAACGCTTGTGTGGTAAATGTATATGTGTTCTGTGGTGTCGAACATTTAGTTATTGGGTTAAAACCATATATTGGCGTCTCACCTTTACACACACACATTTCAGGATTCTTCTAAGTTCGATATTGTACCTTGGGTACTCTATCACAGAGGTTGCAGAGGAGTTTGTCTAAGTCACTTCGAGACTTAGATGTAGTTGCTTGATGAGGTATTACTTGCGGAATAACTCTTAGAACGACCAGCTTAGGGTTAAGAATTAGATTATTTTGATAGTATGTACTAGTTTGGCTCAGAGAGCCTTTATTTTATAATGGAATGTTTGTGGCTCGGAGAGCCTATCTTTTAAATGAGAATCTAAGCTATTTCTTTTGGTTTTGTAAAGCTTATGGCTATAACTATTATTTTTATGTACTGATGTCTGGTTGAATTTAGTGTAGCTAGAATTGCAGGTGAAAATGTAATCATTTTAACAGATGTTATTTTATGTGGAATGTCCGAATTACAGAGGAGACTCTGTCGAAATTTTTGTAAAACTAATATCTTGTATTTAAGTATATTCTTTAAATGAAATAGGCCTGCCAAGTTATAATAGTAAGTTTGTGTGTTGATTATGGCTTAGGAGTGGAGTCATGACAAAAAGAAAAAAAAATTTTATACCCAATTTCAAATACTTATGTACTTATATATAAGTTATTTTCCGAAAGCACCAGCAAATTATCTTTTAATTTTATTTTCAAACGAGTTTAGAAGGTAATGCCCCAGGGAGGGTGTTACACCTTGACTGCGGCCACAGTCTAGGTGTTGTGATTGAGCATTCGGACTGTATGTCCTATGTTTCTAAGTTTTCAAGTGATGGGGAAATAATGTTAAGTCATTAGCTTTGAGCTTTGGCAGTGAAATATTTACACAAAGAAAAACCTTAAAAGGAAAGTTTTTATTCATATGCATTTCCCCTGGCAGACGTGCCTTTGCTTATTGAGGATACCCATGGGGTATCTCGAGAGTCGATCACATTGCTAGCTGTTTCGTTAAGGGCATGTGGCGTTGTCTGACCAAGAGGCCTGGTGCATCAGGATGCGGTGGCAACAGCCCGGTGGGCAGAGCTTGACCAACTCTATCTTCTCCAGTGATAACATGGTGTTGTGATCTCCTGAGATTAAGTTAGAGCCTGATGATTGAAGTGTCATGCATATTTTCAAAAGATTGACTGTGCGGGTTTGAGACCCTTTGATATAACATTGTTATGTTATGTATATGCATGATTTAACTGCTTATATGATTATGTGATGTATGTATCATGTATATGGCTGTTGTGTGATATATCCATTAGTCGGTATCTCACCCTTACAAACATATCAGGTTTCTTCTGGTTTGCTATTGTACCTTGGGTATTTTAGTACAGATGTGTAGAGGAGTCTTCCTAAGTCACTCAGAGACTTAGATCTAGTTGCTTGACGAAGTATTTGGTTGTGGAACGATCACGTGAGTTCTTCTCAGGAAATACTTTTACAATGACCAGCTTAGGGTTTTGAGACTTAGATTATTTTGATAAGTATGTATGAGTATGGCTCAGAGAGCCTTTACTTTAAAATGAAATTTTTATGGCTCGGAGAGCGTTATTTTGAAAGAAAACTTAAACTTTTCCTTTTGGTCTTGTAAAGCTAATTGATATAACTATCTTTAGCATGTTATTGCTTGATTGTATTTGGTGTAACTGGAATTCTGGAATGAAAATGTAATTATTTTAGCAGGTGTTCTTTTACCTGGGATGTCCGAATTACAGAGGAGACTCTGTCGAAATTTTCGTAAAATACTAGCTTTTATTCAAGAATATTCTTTAAATTAAATAGGCTTGCCATACTACGATAGCAAGTCTGTGTGCCAATCAAGGCTTAGGAGTCGTGACAAAATTTTTATACCCAATTTCAGACACTTGGATACTTATATAAATTATTTTCCGAAAGCACCAGCAAATTATCTTTTAATTTAAATTCCGCATGTGTTACGTAAGTAATGCCCAAGGGGGGGCGTTACACATGTGATGCCTAAAGCTTCCATGCAGTCCCTCTTTGTCTCCCCTAGCTGACATAGCTAACAAATTAGCCAACACTCTCATCATCACTTGCTCTTCATGTTTCTCAAGCAAGAGCCATGCATTGTGTAACACCCCGACTTATAAATTTTTTTTATATTATATTATATTATATTATATTATATTATATTATATTATATTATATTATATTATATATTTAATTATTATTTAACTTATGAAAATAATTTATTTATTAAATAAAACCAAAAACCACACACATAAAACTTTTGTTGGAAAACCTGATAAAATCACTTGGACCTCTCAAGTATCCACAGTCTGAGTGTTACATTTTAAACGACATAAATAAAATAACAATACAATAAGCCAAATGGGCGTCGCAGCGCCACTCCTGAAGGTTTGTTGGGGAATATCAACGGAATCATCCTGAGGACAAAAGATGATTTCCGGTACACAAAAGTTCCCCTCAACCTCTACTAAACTATCATAATACAAAGGTTGACCTAGTCTCGGTGGCATGTACCTCTTGACTACCTGAACAATCAGAGGTCCAAACAGCACTAGTGGGGTAGTTCCGAGCCTCAGATTCGTCGGTGGAAACTGAATCTCGATCCTCGAAACCTCTGGGTATTCCTGGTAAGGGTTCTTCGACAGACTACCATGATGCTCATCATAAATAAAGATCGTAAGCTCTGTAGGTGTGGGTCCAGCGGCAGGGTCTATGATAAAGGTAGTGGGCGGAACTGCAAAGGGGTCCTCCTCTCTACATATAGACTCATATGGAACTCCATCCTGTGGCACATCCTGTTGGTGATTCCCGAGCAGGTCGCCCTCCGTCGGAAAGATCTCTACTCCATCCGAGAGTGGTGATATCATGGGAGCTCCATCAAATGGGGGTAGGGGCTCGTAAACGTTAACCGATTCTGCATCGAATATTGTAACATCCCTGACAGCTTTATGCATTGACGACTATCCCCACAAACCAACATGGGTCTTTTCAGCGTTTTGTCCTCACTCACACGCTTCCTAGGTAAACTTCCCAGGAGGTCACCCATCCCATAATTGCTCCGAGTCAAGCATGCTTAACTGTGGAGTTCTTAAGTGATGGACTCCCTAAAAGAAGATGTATCTTGTTGGTATAGTTAGTACCAATCAATTCATATAAGTCATCCTCAACTGTATAGTCCCATACCTACACATTCTCAGGATCCTTATCATTTCGGTGTGTAATCGGTTCATTCATGTGTCCCTCCGCCTAGAAGCCTACCAGGAGACGTTCCTTGTTTGTGCGTTCTTGCACCGGCGACTACTCTCCACCCTCGTCAACCACGGGTGTCACATGCCCACTAGCTTCCGCATGGTTCGTCCCCGAACCACAGTGCACTAGGATAGGTGTTGCTCTGATACCATTTGTAACATCCCTGGCTGCTTTATGGATTGATGACTGTCCCCACAAAACAACATGGGTCTTTTCACATCCTCAACTGTATAGTCCCCTACCTACACAATCTCATGATCCCTTTCATTCCGGTGTGTTCATTTATGTGTCCCTCTGCCTAGAAGCCTACCAGGAGTCGCTCCTTGTCTGTGCCATCTTGCACCGGCAACCACTCCTCACCCTCATCAGTACCGAGTGTCAAATGCCAACTAGTTTCCGCTTGGTTCGTCCCCGAACCGCACCGTATTGGGAGAGGTGTCGCTCTGATACCATTTGATGAGACAAACCCGATGTCCCATTAAAGAAAACCTAATTAACTAAAATTTAATCGTGATATTAGCGTTAAGCCTATATACTGAAACAATGAAGATATAAAAATTTAAATATTAAAAACAGATATATTCAAATATCATAACACACACACACACACACACACACACACATATATATATGTCATACATCATACAACCATATGTGCTGTAAAACTATAGAGGGTGCCACATCAGTAGGGCCCAAAATAGATACATACCGACTTAATAAGAAAATACATCAGAAGATCAAATGAAGATAACCTCTCCAACACTCTACACCCCAGCCCCTATCAAATTACATAAAAAATAGGCTCACATACACACCACCTATGTACACACAGAGCACGCACTGGCCAATCCTAGTGTGGACGGCTAGATCTACCCTAACTCTCTCCCCTGGCTCCTCGGTGTCTCTGGTGTGGTTGGGATGGTTCTGAAGCAGCCCCTCTGCTACTACTATAAGTACTCCCTCGAGGACGATGCTAAAATCATCGTCGGTAAAGAGCACTATGACGTGAAGAGTCTCGTCGTACCTCTAGAGCTGGAGCTATGTTAGGGACAACCTGATCTGAGCCCTGTGGTGCTACCCAAGGGTACATCAGTGGCATCGATGGTGAGAGTGTTGGAAAACCATTATCGTCCAAGAACTCAAACATGCATCACATATTATTAACATATAAGTATAACAAGCATCCTTCGAAACATATCATCATCCTCTACCCTTCGCACTCATGCAACTGATCCTAAATGTTGACGTGGCAACCATAATCCTATCACACATCCGACGCCCCGATCCGGGATATAAGTCGGTTGTCGGGCGGCTAGTCCTTAAACGTCGGTGCATGAGACAACCGAATGTCCCATTAAAGAAAACCTAAATTAACTAACACTTAATCGCGATATTACCGTTAAGCGGTTATATAGAAAATGGTGTAAATATAAAAAACTTTAAATACATTTAATAGTCAAATATAAACACCACAACATACACTACACACACACACACACACACACACACACACACACACACACACACACACACACACACACACACACACACACACACACACACACACACACACACATATATATATATATATATATATATAATATCATACATGTGTCAGCAACGTCAAACTGTAAAGGGAACCCCATCAGTAGGGCCCCATATAGGTACAGACCGTCTCAATAGAAAATACATAAAAAGACCATAAAAAGATACCTCTCCGACACTCCACTCCCAAACCATGCTCAAAATACATCAAAATAACCTCACAGCACATACCTATGTACAATCAGAGCACACACTAGCATGTCGTACTGCAGATGATTACTGCTACCTTAACTCTCCCCTCTGGCCCCTCTATGTCTCTGGTGGGGTATAGAAGGTCCTGAAGCTCCTCGGCTACTGGTGGACATACTCCCTCTAAGACGTTGTTGGAAACGTCTTCTGTAGATAGCACTGTGGCGTGATGACATACGTCAAGTCTTGGGAACCTCGGGAACTGGGATCGGGTCTATATCAGGTACTACCTGAACAGGGTCCTAAGGTTCTGGTGCTAGTGCCGGTACAGGTACAAGTACTAGTATATGTACAGGGAACATCAGCGACATCGACAATATCGATGCTACAGAGAACCCAATAGGAAATGAAAAAGTCTTGCTGAGACGAAATGTCCCGACTAACCCAAAATGTGGTCCATCACCCATCCTGACGCACACCGATACTGGATGCAAAGCGGGTGACAGGGTGCACAAGCCACCCCTGATTGTCTAGGAACTCAAACTTTAGCGTTCCCATTAAGGGAATCCCTGCTGGATCTGCCATCCAAGGGTGGTCCATATGTGCCATCTGGAATGGACGGGTCTGCACGCACAAAGATAGAAAAGACGAACACAGAAGAAAAGAAAGGGAGATAAGAAATTATCTATCATCAAATATGGAAAATGATACATAGCATATAAACAATAACAACACACAGACATGCATCACACAGTAACATGTATCTGTGCAACCATCCTCGAATTATAATATCATCCTCTACCCTTCGCGCTCATGCAACTGATCCTGTATGCTGACTTGGCCCCTACAATCCTGTCACACATCCCTCATTTGGTTAGGGATTTTAGTCAGTCGTCCAAGGGGCTCGTCCCTAAACGCCGGTGCACACCCCCATTCCTGGTAGGGCGTTCATGCAAAGCAATGACACTGTAGCTGCACAGTACACATTGGTGCACACCCCGGTTCTCTCTAGTGTGCTTATGCAAAGCAATGACACTATAGCTGCACAATATAAATACGGGACAGTTCCGTAAGTACTTCGGACATATCCCGGTAGTCTCCCTCAAACTAACTGTAAGGAAACTCTCCCGGGATTCCGGTATCCATAATCGAATACTTTGACCTCGTGTGTTTCACTCACACGGCTGTGATCAACACAATGCATCTAATGAGTTTCGTCGACTTGTATCCGGTCATAACCTAGTCCCTCAACCTTTCATCACCATCTCAAATAATCTCTCAAATCACAAGATATCATCAATCTCATCAAAAATAAAATATTAATTTCTTAATTAATTAGGTTAGGTACGACTAAGTCATACATCATACACTTCCCAACATACATCTCTCCAAAATATCATATGTCAGTGCCTAGGAACCAACTAAGCATGCCATAGCAGATCAAGCATATTATCACACGAAACATGTTATCAATCATGATTCTAATAAAAATATATATATTTAAATAAGCATAATTAACCACAAATAACATATTAATTCAAACAGCACACAGTAAGCAACTTAATAGGCAATATCATGCAACCTCGAACACCATAAATTTAACTTAACGATGATAAACCAACAATCTCCATATCATCATTGGTACCACTAAGTAGTCACCAATGTGATATTGACATTGTCAATTATTCGCCCACTAGTAGGGTATAGGTCGCCCTACCCCATTATCGTAAAATACACTACTTAGCCATTTCCGTTGATAGGGGGTTCTTTTCTCCCAACTGAAGTGTCGTAGGTGAAATAACCAAAGTTAAAACAAGAAGGGGGTTTGAATTGTGTTTGTTTACAAACTTTTTAGAAGACTTTTAAAATTAATTTCGCAGGCAGCAAAAATAAAGCTACAAAAAATTAGATGGGTGACTAGTCTAATTTTGAGACAGAATACACGCACACACAGAGAAGGTTAAAACAAAGTTTGATATTCACAATATTAACTCCCCAAGTTAAAAGCTTAAACAAATAAATCTTAATTAAAATAAAGAGATAAGGGAAGACGAATATCACTAAAGAGGTTTATACTGATTCACCCCAAAATCCATAAGGCTACGTCTAGTTCTTGGCAGTACCAAGTTTCCACTATAACTGATCAGATTACAGTACAAGTATTCTTTGAACACCTAGCCTCTCCAGGCTCAACACTCAAACAAGTATTCTTTTCTCAATTAGCCTCTTCAAGCTCAACACAGTAAGGAGTAAAGGTTTTGTGTGATTAATACAACTTGCAAATCTTTCAGATAACAGAGAGTGAAATAAATATGAAGTGTGAAAGATCATGAATTAATATCCAATGATTGAAGAAGTATTTAATGAAGGAATGAAGAAGTAAATGAAGAGAGTAAATGCTTCTTGAGTATTTGCCTAGAGCTCTCAATGTTGTTCTTACTTCTTGTCTTCATCTTCATGGTTTGGTCTATATAAATACCTCAATCAATTTGATCTGTTAGGCACAAACTTGAAAAATATGTTCTTTTGATTTGAGTTTCTGGAACGCCATTAATGCCAAATAGACATTCTATATAAGCATTAAATGTTTAGGGTCGTTGAGTTTTATCAAGGCAGTCCAAGAGTACACTTTGTTATGAGCAGCTATTGTTTCAGAGTTGCAGCAGCAGGCTTCTAGTACTTGCAGCCGGGAGCTTTCCTCTTTCAGTGCAACACTCAGTTCACTTTCTGGAAAGCACTTTTACTTTGTACTAAAACAGCTAAAGGGTGACTGCTGTGGTACAGAGGTTGCGTGTTTATTCCTTCAAACCTTGAAACAAACGTTCTTTATTCTTTATCCTTTGTGCTCTTGTCCAAAGGTTTTCGAGATCCTTAAGGAAGGCATCTTATTCAAATAAAGTTGACTTGGACTTCTTTCTGACAGTCTGACATTTTAACAAATGTAGCAGTGCTTGAAAGTTAGACGGGTACAGTGCAGTCCAAAACTAAACGGGTGATAATGAGCCAAAACTTAGACGAGTGATCAAGTCATTTTTAGACAAGTGATCCACTATGACTTCTTCTGACTTATGATTCTTGCCATGTCATCAACTAGATCATATTCTTGATTTAAAGTTGACTTGGTCTATTTCTGAGTTGACCATGTTTTTTAGAAGAGTGAGTTTTTAGGCAAGTCTCAAAACTGCGATGTACTAAAATGTAGACGGGTGATATTTTAGAAGAATGACCTTAAGTCTATTTTCCTGAACACTTAGCAGACTTATCAGTAATTCCATAAGGTTCAATATTACCATACTTAATTTATTTGGAATCATCAAAACTTAGAGAGTTTACATATTGAATATGTCTAAGACTTATAAGGTCTGAACAGTAGGCTAGCTTTTGAGCAACGAAACTGGCACTCCCCACACCTCTCAAATCTGCCACGTGAGGAACTAGGGTCTCCGGGTCTCCTAAAATTCACCTGAAAACATCATTGTGAAGCATATGTTACAGGTAACCCTAATCTGAAGACGAAATTGAAAATCGATAAACGAATTGAAAGATAACCTCAATACAGTCGTCGACGGCATTTCGGAATAAAAAGGACATAGGTTTACCTTAGCCTAGGTGAGAAAAGAAAGCTAGGGTAATGAAGTATACTTCATGAGGATCACAACGGTATAGTTGAAATCTCGATAGGACGAACGATCGAGTTGGAAATCACTCCGAAATTTCTCTCTCTCTCACTGACCTCATCTCATTCTCTCTCTCTTCTTTATGTGTTCTTAGCTTCTTACTCTCGAAGGTAACTTAAGTTACCTTTTATCAATTACGTTCTTATTTTTTTCAAAATCTAGCTGCTAGCGCTCGAGTGTGGACTTCCCAACGCTCAATCGCTCGAGCGCCCCTGGTCCAACGTTGGAGCGTTGACCCCTTGGTCAACAGCTTGGTCAACAGCTTTCTCTTGAAGCAATTATGACGCGTATGTTCTGCTTCGTCCTCTGCGTGACACATGGTGCCACCACCTGCTTGAGCTGGCACGCTCAAGCGCTCCTCCAATCACACTCAAGCGTTCATGGCACGCTTAACCGCTGGCACAGTCACGCTCAAGCATGCTGTGTCTTGCAAAAACCCTAATTTCGCGTTCTCGTCCGATTCGAAGCCAATCGTTCGCGTACTTTCCATGAAAGGTTCCCAATGCCTAAACATGCATATTAGACATCTAATCAAGGCCTTAAACCTAGTCATTAACGTATAAGGAAAACCATAAAAACACAGATGTTATAGTGCACACCCCCATTTCCGTCAGGGCGCTCAAGTAAAGCAATGGCACTATAGTTGCACAGTACACGTCGGTGCACACCCCAGTTTCCGTTAGGGTGCTCATGCAAAGCAATGTCACTATAGCTGCACAATATAAATACGGGAAGGCTCACCAAGGACTACGGAAATATCACGGTAGTCTTCCTCGAACCTCATCGTCCGTATGGCACTCACTCGTGACTCCGGTATCTGTAATCAAATATTCTAATCTCTTGTGTTCCACCCACACGGCTGTGATCAACACCATGGATCTATATGAGTCTCGCCGGCTCGTATCGGGTCATAACCTAGTGCCTCAACCTTTCTTCACCATCTCATATAATATATCAAGTCACATCATATCATCAATCTCATCTCCAATATAATATTAATTAATTAATTAGGTTAGGCACGACTAAGTCTCATGTCATACGCTTCCCAACATGCATCACCCTAGAATATCATGTATCACTGCCTAGAAGCCAACTAGCACATAACGTAAATATCACATGTTATCACAATCAGCATATAGCAAGCAGCTCAAATACGATTAAATCAAACAACCTTAAATATCATAAAATTAACCTAACGAAAATAAATCTACAATCTATTTTCTGCTTTTTACGTTCTAAGTTTATGAGGTAACTTAAGTTACCTCTCCTTTTATGTCTTTATATTTTTTTCTCCAAAATACATTATCCACGCTCGAGCGTGGGGTTTGCCACGCTCGAGCGCCTCAGCGCTCCAGCGCCAGTTCTCCAACGTTCAAGCATTGGTCTTCCTTCTGGATGAAGTCACCGCCTCCACTGTCCAAGTGTCCAATCAACGCGTGCCATGTGGAATGTCAATTCAGGCCTGTCTGGTTGACCAGCCATTTTTGAGTGTGAGAAACACTACGCTTGAGCGTGCCTGCGCTCAAGCGCCAGCACAGCCACACTTGAGTGTGTTGTGTTGGACAGAAACCCTAATTTTTGTTCTCATTGTAACATCCATGTTTTACGACATTATTTATATGTTTAGTAACCATGTTTAAGACTGTGATTGGGCACCTAACAGGCATATATAAGTATAGGAACCTTTTCATGGAAAGTACAAGATCAAACAACTTCAGAAAGAACGGAAACAAAAACTAGGGTTTCTATCCAGCACAGCATGCTCAAGTGTGGCTGTACTTTAGCTTGAGGGCAGGCATGCTCAAGATTGGCATGTTTCATGCTCAAGCATGGGAGGTTAAGTAGACAGGGGCTGAGTTTGACTCCATGTGGCTTGTTTTGATTGGTTGCATGGACGGTGGGGGCAGTGACCCAACCTGGAAGTAAACACCACACTCGAGCATGGCCAGTGAATTTTGCGAAAATAAAAAGGGACTGAGGGTGAAAGTTTTTAACTTTGTCCATTCTTAAAAACCAAACAGAGAGTGCAGAGAGAGGTAGAGAGAACCAGAAGAGAGAGAGAGAGAGTTCCCAAGTGATTTCCGACTCGATCTTTCATCCTATCGAGAATTTGACTATGTAATTGTGATCATGACGACGACGTCTTATTAACCCTAGACTTATTTCTTTGCTTTGGCTAAGGTAAATCTATGT
Organism: Sophora flavescens; assembly: GCA_030762895.1. Lineage (NCBI taxonomy): Eukaryota > Viridiplantae > Streptophyta > Magnoliopsida > Fabales > Fabaceae > Sophora > Sophora flavescens. The sequence continues at coordinate 46,563,629 of CM061065.1, read as the reverse complement.
ACTTATTATGCCGAAATGCTATCGGCGACGGTATTGAGGATATTTTTCAATTCGTTTATCGGTTTTCAATTTTGTCTTCATATTAGGGTTACAGTGCATTACGATGGTTCATGAATATGTATTCCGGTAAATTTTCGGAGCACCGGAGGTGCCTGTACCAAGCGTGGCTGATTTGTGAGTGGTAGAGGAGTGTTCATTTCGTTGTCCTAGAGCTATCTATACACACTCAGGTGGGAGAAAGAAACCCTCTAAATGCCGGAAATGGCTTAGGGCGACCTAAACCCTACTAGTGTACGAATAATTGACAATGTCATTATCACATTGGCGACTACTTGGTGGTACCAATGATGATATGGAGATTTAGGTTTATCGCCATTAGGTTAGTTTTATGGTATCTGAGGTTGTCTGATTTCACTGCATTGAGCTGCTTGCTGTGTGTTGTTTGGATTAAAATGTTTATGTTGATTAATTATGTTTATTTAAATATTTTATTATTATTATTATTATTATTATTATTATTATTATTATAGTATGATTATGGTTGATAGCATGTATTCGGTGATAACATGTTCTATCTGTGATGATATGCTGAGTTAGCATCTAGGTAATGATACATGAGATTGTAAAGTGATGTATGTTGGGGAGCATATGATGTATGGCTTAGTCGTGCCTAACCTAATTAGTTGATTATTATTTTATTTATGATGGGACTAATGGTATGATGTGACTCGAGATATTATATGAGATGATGAGGGAAGGTTGAGGCATTAGGCTATGACCCAATATGAGTCGGCGAGTATCCGATTATGGATACTGGAGTCACGGGTGAGTGCCCTGCGGGCGATGAGGTTTGAGCAAGACTACCATGAGTCCTTTCCAAGTTGAGCCAACATGTAGTGCAGCTATTTCCTAACGGGAATGGGGGGAAAAGTCTCATTCACGGAATGAGCACCATACCGAGAATGGGGGTGTGCACTGATGCAAATATATACTGAGGCACCGCCTGGACGACTAACTTATATCCCTAATCTGACAGGGGATGTGTGATAGGATTAGGTGGTAGCCACTTCAACATACAAAATCAGTTGCATGAGGGTGAAGGGTGGAGGAATATTATCTACTTCAAGGATGATTGTTATATCTATGTGTGAATATTATGTGATGCATGTCTGTGTGCTGTTATTGTTTATATGCTATGCACCCTTTTCCATATTTGATGATAAATAGTTTCTTATCTCCTTTTCTTTTCTTCTGCATTCATTTTTTATCTTTGCGCGTACAGACCCATACTTTACAGATGGCGCACAAGGATCACCCATGGATGGTGGAGCCAGCGGGGTTTCCCCTGATGGGAACCCTAGAGCTTGAGTTTCTGGACGAGCAGGGGTGGCTCGTGGACCATGTCACCTGTTTTACTGTCTACACGAGTCTAGTATCGGCGTATGTCAGGATGGACGAGGGACCACACTCTTTGCTCTAGTCAGGACATTTCGTCTTGTCTAGACGTTTCCCATCCCTATTGGCTTTCCGGCAGCGCCGATACCTCTGATGCCACCTATGTCGCCGATGTTCCTAGTTTCGATTCCAGTACCCGTGCCTGTACTGGTACCAGTTCTAGCACCTGATGTCCAGGGCCCAAATCAGGTAGTACCTGATATTGACCCTGTTCCAGCTCCGGAGATTCTCGAGTTCCTGATGTCAGACCGATCAGGCAGGAGTCGTCTCGACGACTGTCCTCACAGTCTGAACATAATCAAACTGCTCTAATACCCCAAAATGAGACAACCCGATGTCCCATTAAAGAAAAATCTAAATTAATTAAAACATAATCGTGATAATAACGTTAAACGAATATACTTAAAACAGTGAAGATATAAAAACTTGAAATATAAACTAACAACAATAGATAAACATCCCACACACACACACACACAAATATATATATATATATATATATATATATATATATATATATATATATATATATATAACACACACACACACACACACACATATACATACATACATACATACATACATACATACATACATACATACATACATATAACACATCATCCAAACATACGGTGCTATCAAACTATAGAGGATACCCCATCAGTAGGCCCCATATAAGATACAAACTGTCAAGATAAAAAATACATCAAAAGACTAAGAAAAGAAACCTCACCACTACTATATATATATATATATATATATATATATATATATATATATATATATATATATATATATATATATATATATATATATATATATATAACACATCATCTAAACATACTGTGATGTTAATGTAGAGGATATCCTATCAGTAGGGCCCCATATAAGATACATACTGTCAAGATATAAAATACATCAAAAGACTAAGAAAAGAAACCTCGTCGTCGCTCTACTCCCAGCCCCTCTCAAAATACATCAAAAAGCACCACACAACTCACTCCTATATACAACCCAGAGTACGCACTGGGATGTCCGACTATAGACGACTACTGCTACCCTGACTCTCTCCACGGGCTCCTCCATGTATCTGGTGAGGTCTAGAAGGTCCTGACGCTCCTCTACTACAACTGGATGTACTACCTCTCGGACGCTGGTAAAAACGGCGTCGGTAGAGAGGACTGTGTCGAGAGGACTCCTACCTGATCGGTCTGACATCAAGAACCTCGGGAATCTCTGAAGCTGGAACATGGTCTATATCAGGTAGTTATAGATCTGGGCCCTGGTCATCAAGTGCTGGACGGGTTGTCTCACTTGTTCATTCCGAAGAAGATTGATCGCGTACTTTGCATGCAAGGTTCCCATTGCTTAAACATACATATTAAACATATAATTAAAGCCTTAAACATGGTCATTAAAAGTATAAACAAATTCGTAAAAATAGATATTACAAATATCACCTTTAGGGATCTTGTAACATGCAAGGGAAAAGAAGAGGCAGATAGAACAAGAAAGTGAGTGAGAATCTCCGCTGATTCACTCAGTAAAAAGGAGCCCTCTGTGTGCTTTGTCCTCACTCACACGCCATGAAGCACATACAAGATTCAAAAATATATACAGATACGTTCATATCAACAAGTTATGCTCATGATGCTTGCTCAACCAAGGTTTAACTCATGCCTAAATGCAATGCATGTGGGCCCAAGTTCATCGCTTCCAATGCGGCATCGCAACCCAGTTGCGGGACTTGACACACCATCATTTCACGTGGACACTTCGCTTCCTATATGGCGTCGCAACCCAATTGCGAGACCTGACACTCACCATCACAGGCAGCCACTTTGTAGATTGTGCATCCTTGCAACTCAATGCAGGACCCCGGCTCACGCTACTCAAGCGGCCGAGTTAAGAACCATGGCATCGTAACCTGAGACACCCCGATGTCCCATTAAAGAAAAACCATAATTTATTAAAACCTAATTGTGATATTAGTGTTAAGCGATTAAACATAAAATGGCAAAGAAATCAAAACCTTAAATAAAACAACCACCAAACTGGATGAAATAAGAAAATAAGAAAATACATCAAAAGACTAGTAAAAGATGCATCACCGTCGCTCTAAGTCCATCCCCTCTCAAGTACACTAAAAATCCTCACCTCACACCTATATACATCCAACAGGATACGCACTGGCCCGTCTGTCTACAGATGACTACTGCTACCCTGGCTCTCACCCCTACCTCATCGGTGTCTCTGCTGAAGTCTGGATGGCCCTGATACTCCTCTACTGTTGCTAGATGAGCTCCTCCCAAGGCACTGCTGAAACAGGCGTCGGTATCTCAAACTATGTCGAGAAGATTACCTATAAGACCCTGATCCAGCTCGCCTAACATTAGGTACCTCCGGAACCTCTGGTGCAAGAATGGGATCTATGTCAGGTACTACCAGGTCATTCGTTGCAGGCACGGGAAAGGGTCCCGGTACTAGTACAGGCACCGGTACAGTTATCATCTCCGGTATCGGCGGCATCGGTGGGAAGGGTGGCTTTGGAAAGCCAATCGGAAACGGTAAGGTTTGACCGAGACGAAATGCCCTGACAAAACCAAAATGTGGTCCGTGTCCGCCACCCCATTTAACATAAGCATAAACAGCACCCGTATATACAGTAAATCCGGTGGCTGGGTCCAACTGCCACCCATTCGGGTCTAGATACTCGAGCTCAAGGGTACCCATCAGAGGGAACCCCGCTGGGTCTGCCATCCAAGGATGATCCATGTGGGGCATGCTGCTCGTCTAAGCCTGATATTGAAAAGATGGAAAAGACGTACATAGAAGAAAAGAAAAGGAGATAAGAAACTATCTATCATAACATTTGGAAAAGGGTACGTAACATATAATAAATAAAGGCACACATACATGCATCACATATATATATAATCATTCTCGAGACACATTATCATCCTCTACCTTTCGCAATCATGCAACATATTCTGATGTGGCCACCTGATAGGCTCCGACAGCGTCATCGGATCGAAGCAAGTAACAATTAAAACGGCAAGTAAATTATCGAATATCGAACTCAGGGATTGGGAAACCAAGTAGCACTTCACAAATTAAAAAAATATTTAGACTAAGAAATAGGTGTGAAAATATTTCAAGAAAATAAAAGAAACAATAAAATCAAATCAAATCTTTTTGGGATTTTAAATATAAGAAGGGAGCTTCCAGGATCGGGACTACCACAATGACCAATTATGAATCTTAATTGACTATACCTTTGTTAATATCTAACTCAATTGAAGTTGAATCATCCTAACTTAGTTAATGTTCCCTCTCGAGATACAAGAACCGTGCTCAATTAAACCAACTCCTACTCTCGTGGTAATTGTATTTAAATTGAACCCATTACGATTTATGATAATTCAATGGTACCCTCGAAGGACCGCTTCTAACTCTCGTGATTTAAGTCCTAAGTTCGATTCCTATGGATCCAATACCTAGGTTCACTTCTCAGTTCATTCCTAGAATATCTGAGACATGCAAAAAGGTGATCAATCAATTTACATAGATGAAGCACAATAAGAACCAAATCAATGAATAAAATATTAACAAAAGGGAAAAATCAAATATTCATCAAAATAATGTCAGAGGGAATTGCCCAATCCTAGAAACAAAACAACTACTCAACCATAAAAAAAATTAGAAGAAGAAGAAGAAAATAATAAGCAAACTGTGGCTATCCACGGTACTGTGTTGCTGCGCTCGTTCCTGGTACTGCTCCCCCTTCTCCCCATCTCTGACTGCATCCTCTCCTATATATAGTGCAAGTATTACTTTTATTTTTCATTCAACTTGTGGGCCAAGTTTTTAATCCAAGTCTAATTGAAAAGCTATTTAATTCCAATTGCATTTGTATTGCCCCACTGCACTATTCCTTTTATACCAATTTTTATACGCTGACCAATTATTGCAAATTGCAATTCATGTTTTGCTTTAATGTGGATGCATGCCAAATCTCCAAGTATCACACTAACATTAATTTGGCAAAGCCAATTACTTTCTCCATATTCAATACCATCTACGTGGGACCCACGATGCCTTGAGGTTGAAATCAATTTCCCCATCCAAACTTTTGTTCTTGCTGTACCGTGGAGAAACATAGATTTAATTAACATTGTTCCACTTGACATCTTGTTCTTTTCTTTCTTGAAATTCTTAAGTCATGCTCCTTCTTCATTCTTGATATCTTCCTAAAAATCAAAATAATAAAAATATGAGAAAATTAACTAAAATCTAATCAAAATTTATTAAAAGCACACATTGACTCTAAAATAACCAAAATAGGAAAAAAAAAGTCTAATTTGGGTTAAATCAAGCATTCAACAAAATTTAATTGATGAAATCCACTCTAAAATAATAGATAAAACATGATAAGCCAGCGGAGTATGACCACCACCAGTCCTGTCACACATCCCTCGTCTGATTAGGGATGTTAGTCAGTCGTCCAAGCGACGCGTCCCTAAATCCCGGTGCACACCCTCATCCGCGGTGAGAATGCTCATGCAAATCAATGACACTATAGCTGCACATCTTGCTCCGTTGCACACCCTGGTTCTCTCTCGAGGGTGCTAATATATAGCAATGACACTATAGCTGCACAACCTAAATCTAAGTTGGGATGGTCCTGTGAGGACTTCAGACCTCGTGTGTTCCAAACACACGACTGTGATCAACAACATGCATCTGTATGAGTCTCACCGACTTGTACCAAGTCATTACTTAGTGCCTTAACATTTCCTCATCATCTCATATTATATCTCAAATCTCATGATCGATAAATATTAGTTAATCATTTAAGTTAGACACAACTAAAACATATATCATACACACCCCAACTTGCATCACCTTACCACCTCATATATCAATATCTAGAGACCACTAATCACGGTATAACAATTAATCATGTCATCATATCAAACATATTATCAATACTCAAATAATAATAATAATAATGAAATAATAAGATAAACACAATTAACTTATACATATCATATTAAGGTAAACAGCACACAACAAGCAGCTTAACAGGTAAAAGCAGGCAACCTCAAATATCATAAATATAACCTAACGGCGATAAATATACAATCTCCATATCATCATTGGTACCACTAAGTAGTCCCCAATGTGATATTGACATTGTCCATTATTCGCCTACTTGTAGGGTTTAGGTCGTCCTACGCCATTATTGAATAAAATGCTACTTAACCATTTCTGACGTTAGATGGATTCTTCCTCCCACCCGAGATGAGTATAGATAGCCCTGGGACAACGAAAAAAACACTCTCCTAAAGCCTACCAAACTGCCACGCAAGGAACTAGGGTCTCCAAACCTCCAAAATTCACTTGAATACATCATTGTGAAGCACACGTTGCGGGTAACCTTAATCTGAAAACGGAATTGAAAACCAATAGACGGATTGAAAGATAACCTCAATACCGTCACCGATGGCATTTCGACATAATAAGGGCATAAATTTCCTTGGCTTAGAGAAGAAATGGAAGCTAGGGTTTAGAAGATGTTGTTGCCACGATCACAATGGCGTAGTCGGAATTGCGTTAGGACGAACGAATTGCTCGAACTCTCGATCGGAACTCTCGCTCTCTCTCTGACTCTCTTTCTCTCACGTTCACTCTTTGCCTTCTGTCTCCTATTTCATTAACAGAGGTAACTTAAGTTAGCTCTCATATACTTATATTTTTTTCTCATCAGCATTGCCCATGCTTGAGCGTGGGAAGGGCCACGCTTGAGCATGCCCACGCTGGACCTTGTGGTCGTCCACACTTTAGCATGGGAGGTTTCTTCAGCTTGAACGTCGCCGATCCACCGCCCCATGCAACCAGTCACATTGTGCCACGTGGAGTCAAACTCAGAACCTGTCTGGTTGACTCCCACGCTTGATCATGCACCAGGCCACGCTTGAGCGTGCCTACATTTAAGCATAGAAAGAGCAACGCCCGAGTGTGTTATCCGGTGCAAAAACCCTAGTTGTTTCAGCTCTTTCCGACTTTGTTTGATCGCGTACTTTCCATGCAAAGGTTCCTCACTAGTGCAGGAAGCACTTTTTATGTCTGTTAAAAGTGATTTTTAACTTCACAAAAAAGCTAGACGATAATACATTAGACGTTAAAAGTGTGACTTTTAACGTCTGTTGTGAATAGATGTAAAAGTTCACATTTAACGTCTGTTTTTTATACAACAGACGTTAAATGTAACACTTTTAACGTCTGTTAAGCTATTTAACACTTTTAACGTCTGTTTTATAATCAACAGACGTTTCAAGTGTAAAAAACAGATGTTAAAAGTATTTTTTTTAAATTCTGTTTATGAAATATCCCTTTCCCCAGCTAGCTCCATGCATTCACTAACATTCCAGAATACAGAATTTGCACAGATTACATAATTTGCACACACTCATCACTAACAAAACGATATATGGAGAACTTTGCACATAAATTAACTCATGCATTTGCATTCCAATATATATTCAGAACTAGCTAGTCACAATTATACAAAATTTATCTTAATTAACACAATTCATTATTCTATTACTAGCAAGGCCACAATACATGAAAATTTCGTAATATAATATATATTCTATACAATTACACATTATATTCTAAGTATATAATGTAAATTCATACAAACAACACATTATCTTCTAAGTACGCAGGAGGTATCTTTTCTACTCCTTTTTCTGTAGCATACTTAAAAAAGAAGTTTGCAAATCGCATCCTCAAGTTTTTAAAATCTTCTTTCGAAAGAAGTGATTAATCGCTGAAAGCCTACACAAGTTCAAATAAAATAAACATTAAATCAAGTCATCACCAAAAATAAAATATATAATTAAATAACTTGTTTAATTAATTACCTTCTTCCATCCCTCAGTAATAGATGTGAAAACGATGTTCAACATATGAAGCATCATATAATAGGCACACGACCAACCATCTGTCTGATAACGAGACTACAAAAGAAATGAAATTTAATGTCAAATATATATATATATATATATATATATATATATATATATATATATCTGTGTGTGTGTGATAAGCCTCTGGCTCATCTAGTTTTATGGCTAGTATGACCAGGGTTTTGTGCTAATTATATCTCATTTTCACCCAAATTAGATTAGATTGTCCTCAAGCAAGGTTTTGAGTCTCTAAAGTAGTTTTAGGTTAATTCAGCCAGTTTTGAGTCAAATAAAGCACTTATGGCTATTTTATTGTTTTCAGGTTAAATTAGAAGTCAAGGGAATAAAGAATCAGGGAAATTTCAAGTCTGGAGGTGTTCGCCTCGCGAACCTGAAAGCCAGCTGAACAGCAAAAATGTCATCCTCTCTAGTTCGCCCCACGAACAACACCTCTCCTCGCGACCCTGATAGCTGACTGTTCCAGAGAAATGCAACCCATTCTGTGTCACATCGCGGATGCATGTCTCGCCTCGCGAGACTGAAGACCAGAAGCCGTGACTCTTCCATTCCTCGCCACGCGAGCAGTACTTCGCCTCGCGAGAAGACCAAACGTTGCTGATTCTTCACAATATTCGCCTCGCGAGTGGGCTCAGTTTCTGAATATTATAAAAGGTTGTTCTGGGCAGATTAGAAAAACTTTGGATTCTCCATTGTGTTTTTACATATTTTGTGTATTTCGTTTTTCCATGGAGAACTAAATTTCTTAGATTAGTCTACTGTAATCAAATTCCATCATACTTGAGGTTTTGTAATTCCTGTTTTGTATGATTTTCCCTTTTCAATACTATGCTATATATTTCTGTTTGTTTAATTCAGGAGTGTATAGTGTTGTGTTGATTCATTTTGGTGATGTTATGTTCCTATATTGAATCGCGTTTGTTTAATTAGCACGCGTTCGTTCATGTTCGTTTAGTTCATGAGGGCTTAACCCCGTTTGTTTAATTCGGGAATAGGAACATATATCTGTAGTAGTGATTTCGTTTGTTAATTGTTGCTACAACCGAAAGGGGATTAGAATCTGCTTAGGGCTAGGAATTTACATGAACCGATGATAGTTGGGAATTTGAGAACAGTAGATTAATCGTCTTTAGCTATTTGATAATCTTTTAAAATGCTCTGTTCTTTTGATTGCTCTGTTATTGCTTTATTTTCTTTGTTTGCATTCAAACCAACCCCCCTAAAAAAAAAAAAAAAACTAAATTTTGTGGTAATAACACTTCAAGAGTCCTTGTGAGACGATATCCGAGTTGTCGCCCTAAACTACAGTTTTATAAACCCGCTCGCTTTTTGGCGCGTGCGCGACAGCGCGACCAAAAATTGGCGCCGTTGCCGGGGACTCTTGTTTGTTATTTTCGCATTTTTTTTTCTTTTTTTTTTCCTTTATTTCCATTTTTGTTTTAAATTGGTCTGGCTATTAGGTCTACTTGCCCTGAATTGTGTGATTTTGATCCTGAAATTGAAAGAACACTGCACACACGCTGTAGAGAATTTCGTGCTAGCACTAGTGGTGATTTTAATTCTATAACTGTTTTTGATAACATGGGTGACCAAAGGACATTAAGACAGCTTGCTGCCCCTGATGTTAATTATAATGGATTGTGTATTGAATATTCTGGTGCTGTTACCCCCTTTGAATTAAAATCTGGTCTAATCCATTTGTTGCCAAGGTTTAGTGGTCTTGCAGGTGAGGACCCACATAAGCATCTCAAGGAATTCCAGGTCGCCTGCTCCACAACCTTGAGACCAGAGGGAGTAACTGAGGATCACATCAAGCTGAGAGCCTTCCCGTTTTCATTACAGGGAGCTGCAAAGGATTGGCTGTTATATCTTCCGCCAAATTCCATTACCACCTGGAACGATTTGAAGAAGCTTTTCTTAGAGAAATATTTTCCTGCCTCCAGAGCTGCATCAATCAGGAAGGAAATATGTGGCATCAGACAAGGTAATGAGTCATTGGCTGAATATTGGGAGAGATTCAAGCAGTTGGTATCCAGTTGTCCTCAGCATCAGATTTCTGAGCAACTTCTTATCCAGTATTTTTATGAGGGGTTACTACCGATGGATAGGAATATTTTGGATGCTGCTAGTGGGGGAGCACTTGTTGATAAGACCCCAGCTGCTGCCAAGCAACTAATTGAAAATATGTCACTGAATTCCCAGCAGTTTACAACCAGAAGAAATTCTGTTGAGACAAGGGGTGTAAATGAGGTCCGTAGTTCTTCTTCTTACCAGGCCCTTGAGAATATAATGGATGAGCTCACTTCATTGGTAAAGCAAATGGCAATGGATAGGGTTCAGCCTGCAAGGTTGTGTGGCATGTGCAGTTCTCCTGAGCACCCGTATGAAGCATGCCCCATTCTGAAGGAAGGGTCAAGTACTGATTTGCCTCAAGCTTATGCAGTCCATCCTTACAATCAAGGCAACGATCGAAACCCAGTGTGCACAAGACTCCTGACCTCTCCACAAATAGGTACCATCCCAACTGGAGGAATCATCCTAACCTTCGGTATGGAAACTCATCACCACAACAACCGATGGCACCACCACAAGATCCTCCTCAAGGGACCACTCCTGCACCTTCCGGACCTTCACTAGAAGACATGTTCAAGCAAATGACTTCACAAATAACTGGACAAATAAATACACAAAATCTCCAGTTTCAAAGCGACAATTTGGACAAGTTACAACAATGGACGGATGCTAGCATTAATACTTTACAAAGAACGGATCGATGCTAGTATTCGGGCCTTGCGACACCGCGAGTTGGACAGCTTGCCACATCCATAAATAACATACAAAGAAGCTCAAGGATCAAGTCAACTACCTGCACGCACAAAGTGATAAATCCCAATGCCTCCAATCCTAATGTGAGTGCCATTGATCCGAGATCCGGAAGAGTTGTTGAGGCATCCTCTCGGAAAAGATGAAGAAACTGTTGAGGTAACTCCTGAGCCTTCAGTTGATGTTGAAGTTGAGAAAGTGTACATACCACCGATTCCCTTCCCACACAGAGTGCAGAAAAATAAGAAGACTGGTGGTGAAGACAAGGAGAGGGAAATTTTAGATGTGTTCAGAAGGGTGGCTGTGAACATTCCTCGTTTGGATGTGATCAATCAGGTTCCTAAGTATACCAAATTTACAAGGATTTATGCACCAACAAGAGGAAGTTGAAGAGTAATGAGAGAGTTAATTTGGGAAGAAATGTTTCAGCTCTTATCCAGTCTAAGCCTCGCACTGAGAAGAGTTGTTGTTTTAGCCCCCACTCGAGCACTACCACAAAAGTGCAAGGATCCTGGACACGTTTACTATTCCATGCACTATTGGGGACAGAAAAATTTGAAAATTGCATGTTGGATTTGGGAGCCTCCATAAATGTCATGCCCACCTCTATTTTCAATAACCTTGATCTTGGTCCCTTGCAGTATACAGGTCTCACTATCCAGTTGGCCAACAAGACCAGTGCCCGCCCCATGGGAATGGTAGAAGATGTGCTGGTACAAGTTGATGAGTTGATTTTCCCTGCTGACTACTACATCCTAGACATGGCTGGAGAGACATGGCCCTTCTGAAGGATTTATGCACCAACAAGAGGAAGTTGAAGAGTAATGAGAGAGTTAATTTGTGCAGTTCTCCTGAGCACCCGTATGAAGCATGCCCCATTCTGAAGGAAGGGTCAAGTACTGATTTGCCTCAAGCTTATGCAGTCCATCCTTACAATCAAGGCAATGATCGAACCGGACAAAGACTCCTCGACCTCTCCACAAATAGGTACCATCCCAACTGGAGGAATCATCCTAACCTTCGATATGGAAACTCATCACCACAACAACCGATGGCACCACCACAAGATCCTCCTCAAGGGACCACTCCTGCACCTTCCGGACCTTCACTAGAAGACATGTTCAAGCAAATGACTTCACAAATAACTGGACAAATAAATGCACAAAATCTCCAGTTTCAGCAGCAATTTGGACCGATTCTGGCGAATGACGGATGCTAGCATTAATACTTTACAAAGAACGGATCGATGCTAGTATTCGTGCCTTGCGGAACCTGGTTGGACAGCTTGCCACATCCATAAATAACATACAGCAAGCTCAAGGATCAAGTCAACTACCTGCACAGACAGTGATAAATCCCAATGCCTCCAATCCTAATGTGAGTACCATTGATCTGAGATCTGGAAGAGTTGTTGAGGCATCCTCTGGAAAAGATGAAGAAAGCTGTTGAGGTAACTCCTGAGCCTTCAGTTGATGTTGAAGTTGAGAAAGTGTACATACCACCGATTCCCTTCCCACACAGAGTGCAGAAAAATAAGAAGATTGGTGGTGAAGACAAGGAGAGGGAAATTTTAGATGTGTTCAGAAGGGTGGTCGTGGAACATTCCTCTTTTGGATGTGATCAAGCGGGTTCCTAAGTATGCCAAATTTCCAAGGATTTATGCACCAACAAGAGGAAGTTGAAGAGTAATGAGAGAGTTAATTTGGGAAGAAATGTTTCAGCTCTTATCCAGTCTAAGCCCTGCACTGAAAAGAGTTGCTGTTTTAGCCCCCACTCAGGCACTACCACAAAAGTGCAAGGATCCGGGCACGTTTACTATTCCATGCACTATTGGGGACAGAAAATTTGAAAATTGCATGTTGGATTTGGGAGCCTCCATAAATGTCATGCCCACCTCTATTTTCAATAACCTTGATCTTGGTCCCTTGCGGATACTGGTCTCACTATCCAGGTTGGCCAACAGGACCATGGCCCGCCCCATGGGAATGGTAGAAGATGTCTTTGGTACAAGTTGATGAGTTGATTTTCCCTCGCCGACTACTACATCCTAGACATGGCTGGAGAGACATGGCCCTTCTGAAGGATTTATGCACCAACAAGAGGAAGTTGAAGAGTAATGAGAGAGTTAATTTGTGCAGTTCTCCTGAGCACCCGTATGAAGCATGCCCCATTCTGAAGGAAGGGTCAAGTACTGATTTGCCTCAAGCTTATGCAGTCCATCCTTACAATCAAGGCAACAGTCAGAACCGGTACAGCACTCCTGACCTCTCCACAAATAGGTACCATCCCAACTGGAGGAATCATCCTAACCTTCGGTATGGAAACTCATCACCACAACAACCGATGGCACCACCACAAGATCCTCCTCAAGGGACCACTCCTGCACCTTCCGGACCTTCACTAGAAGACATGTTCAAGCAAATGACTTCACAAATAACTGGACAAATAAATGCACAAAATCTCCAGTTTCAGCAGCAATTTGGACAGATTCAAAGAATGACGGATGCTAGCATTAATACTTTACAAAGAACGGATCGATGCTAGTATTCGGGCCTTGCGACACGAGTTGGACAGCTTGCCACATCCATAAATAACATACAAGCAAGCTCAAGGATCATGTCAACTACCTGCACGCACAAGTGATAAATCCCAATGCCTCCAATCCTAATGTGAGTGCCATTGATCCGAGATCCGGAAGAGTTGTTGAGGCATCCTCTGGAAAAGATGAAGAAAGCTGTTGAGGTAACTCCCGAGCCTTCGATTGATGTTGAAGTTGAGAAAGTGTACATACCACCGATTCCCTTCCCACACAGAGTGCAGAAAAATAAGAAGATTGGTGGTGAAGACAAGGAGAGGGAAATTTTAGATGTGTTCGGAAGGGTGGTCAGAACATTCCTCTTTTGGATGTGATCAAGCAGGTTCCTAAGTATGCCAAATTTCTGAAGTATTTATCCACCAACAAGAGGAAGTTGAAGAGTAATGAGAGAGTTAATTTGGGAAGAAATGTTTCAGCTCTTATCCAGTCTAAGCCTGCACTGAAAAAGAGTTGCTTTGTTTTAGCCCCCACTCAGCACTACCACAAAAGTGCAAGGATCCGGGCACGTTTACTATTCCATGCACTATTGGGGACAGAAAATTTGAAAATTGCATGTTGGATTTGGGAGCCTCCATAAATATCATGCCCACCTCTATTTTCAATAACCTTGATCTTGGTCCCTTGCAGTATACAGGTCTCACTATCCGGTTGGCCAACAGGACCGATGTGCCGCCCCATGGGAATGGTAGAAGATGTCTTTGGTACAAGTTGATGAGTTGATTTTCCCTGCGACTACTACATCCTAGACATGGTGGGGAGAGACATGGCCCTTCCAAAGGATTTATGCACCAACAAGAGGAAGTTGAAGAGTAATGAGAGAGTTAATTTGTGCGGTTCTCCACGAGCACCAGTATGAAGCATGCCCCGCTTACGAAGGAAGGGGTCAAATCTTGATTTGCCTCAAGCTTATGCAGTCCATCCTTACAATCAAGGCAACAGTCAGAACCGGTACAACACTCCTGACCTCTCCACAACTAGGTACCATCCCAACTGGAGGAATCATCCTAACCTTCGGTATGGAAACTCATCACCACAACAACCGATGGCACCACCACAAGATCCTCCTCAAGGGACCACTCCTGCACCTTCCGGACCTTCACTAGAAGACATGTTCAAGCAAATGACTTCACAAATAACTGGACAAATAAATGCACAAAATCTCCAGTTTCAAAGAGCAATTTGGACAAGATTCTGAGAAATGACGGATGCTAGCATTAATACATTACAAAGAACGGATGATGCTAGTATTCGTGCCTTGCGAACCACAGTTGTTGACAAACTTGCCACATCCATAAATAACATACAGCAAGCTCAAGGATCAAGTCAACTACCTGCACAGACAGTGATAAATCCCAATGCCTCCAATCCTAATGTGAGTACCATTGATCTGAGATCTGGAAGAGTTGTTGAGGCATCCTCTGGAAAAGATGAAGAAACTGTTGAGGTAACTCCTGAGCCTTCAGTTGATGTTGAAGTTGAGAAAGTGTACATACCACCGATTCCCTTCCCACACAGAGTGCAGAAAAATAAGAAGATTGGTGGTGAAGACAAGGAGAGGGAAATTTTAGATGTGTTCAGAAGGGTGGCTGTGAACATTCCTCTTTTGGATGTGATCAAGCAGGTTCCTAAGTATGCCAAATTTCTGAAGGATTTATGCACCAACAAGCGGAAGTTGAAGAGTAATGAGAGAGTTAATTTGGGAAGAAATGTTTCAGCTCTTATCCAGTCTAAGCCTCACACTGAAAAGAGTTGTTGTTTTAGCCCCCACTCAGGCACTGCCACAGAAGTGCAAGGATCCGGGCACGTTTACTATTCCATGCACTATTGGGGACAGAAAATTTGAAAATTGCATGTTGGATTTGGGAGCCTCCATAAATGTCATGCCCACCTCTATTTTCAATAACCTTGATCTTGGTCCCTTGCAGTATACAGGTCTCACTATCCAGTTGGCCAACAGGACCAGTGCCCGCCCCATGGGAATGGTAGAAGATGTGCTGGTACAAGTTGATGAGTTGATTTTCCCTGCTGACTACTACATCCTAGACATGGCTGGAGAGACATGGCCCTTCTGAAGGATTTATGCACCAACAAGAGGAAGTTGAAGAGTAATGAGAGAGTTAATTTGTGCAGTTCTCCTGAGCACCCGTATGAAGCATGCCCCATTCTGAAGGAAGGGTCAAGTACTGATTTGCCTCAAGCTTATGCAGTCCATCCTTACAATCAAGGCAACAATCGAACCCAGACAAAGACTCCTGACCTCTCCACAAATAGGTACCATCCCAACTGGAGGAATCATCCTAACCTTCGGTATGGAAACTCATCACCACAACAACCGATGGCACCACCACAAGATCCTCCTCAAGGGACCACTCCTGCACCTTCCGGACCTTCACTAGAAGACATGTTCAAGCAAATGACTTCACAAATAACTGGACAAATAAATGCACAAAATCTCGGTTTCAGCAGCAATTTGGACAGATTCTGGCATGGACGGATGCTAGCATTAATACTTTACAAAGAACGGACTGATGCTAGTATTCAGGCCTTGCAGACACAGGTTGGACAGCTTGCCACATCCATAAATAACATACAGCAAGCTCAAGGATCAAGTCAACTACCTGCACAGACAGTGATAAATCCCAATGCCTCCAATCCTAATGTGAGTGCCATTGATCTGAGATCTGGAAGAGTTGTTGAGGCATCCTCTGGAAAAGATGAAGAAACTGTTGAGGTAACTCCTGAGCCTTCAGTTGATGTTGAAGTTGAGAAAGTGTACATACCACTGATTCCCTTCCCACACAGAGTGCAGAAAAATAAGAAGATTGGTGGTGAAGACAAGGAGAGGGAAATTCTAGATGTGTTCATAAGGGTGGCTGTGAACATTCCTCTTTTGGATGTGATCAAGCAGGTTCCTAAGTATGCCAAATTTCTGGAGGATTTATGCACCAACAAGAGGAAGTTGAAGAGTAATGAGAGAGTTAATTTGGGAAGAAATGTTTCAGCTCTTATCCAGTCTAAGCCTGCACCAGAAAGAGTTTCTTTTTTAGCCCCCACTCAGGCGCTACCACAAAAGTGCAAGGATCCGGGCACGTTTACTATTCCATGCACTATTGGGGACAGAAAATTTGAAAATTGCATGTTGGATTTGGGAGCCTCCATAAATGTCATGCCCACCTCTATTTTCAATAACCTTGATCTTGGTCCCTTGCAAGATATCACGGTCTCACTATCCAGTTGGCCAACAGGACCAGTGCCCGCCCCATGGGAATGGTAGAAGATGTGCTGGTACAAGTTGATGAGTTGATTTTCCCTGCTGACTACTACATCCTAGACATGGCGGGAGAGACAAATTCAAGTAGTTCACCAATAATCTTGGGCAGACCATTCATGAAGACAGCCAAGACTAAGATTGATGTTAATGATGGGACCATGTCTATGGAGTTTGGTGATATTGTGGCAAAGTTTAACATCTTTGATGCTATGAAGCATCCCCTGGAGGAGCACTCTGTTTTCCAATTAGAGTTGCTTTCTAAGATTATTGATGACACCCATGAGGACCTTGTTGCTGATTTTCCATTTATTTCTGGCTTTGATGATATATATTCATGTACTGATTGTACTGACACTAACCCGTGTGCTGTTTGTGCTGAGTTTCTTGATTCAACTTTGCAGGGTGATAGTGAGAGTGAAGCAGTCTGTTCAGCAAAAGTCCTTGGCATCATGGCTATTCCAAATGTACCATCCATCGAGCAGCCACCCTCCTTAGAGCTCAAGCCACTTCCTGGGAACCTGAAGTATGCTTACTT
Organism: Sophora flavescens; assembly: GCA_030762895.1. NCBI lineage: Eukaryota > Viridiplantae > Streptophyta > Magnoliopsida > Fabales > Fabaceae > Sophora > Sophora flavescens. The sequence continues at coordinate 46,545,957 of CM061065.1, read as the reverse complement.
GGAGACAAATGAAAAACTTCCTGTCATCATTTCCTCCAGCCTTGACTCTGACCAGGAAGCTAAGCTTTTAGATGTTCTGAAGAATCACAAGAAGGCGATTGGGTGGACCTTGGCTGACATCCCAGGAATTAGCCCCTCCAGATGTATGCATAGAATTCTGTTGGAGGATGGGGCTAAACCAGTTAGATAGGCCCAAAGGCGGCTCAATCCATTGATTCTGGATGTGGTGAAGAAAGAGGTGACTAAACTTCTGCAGGCAGGTATTATATACCCCATCTCTGATAGTACTTGGGTAAGTCCAGTGCAAGTTGTACCCAAGAAGTCCGGTCTGACAGTGGTAAGAAATGATAATAATGAGCTTGTACCTACTAGAGTCTAGAATAGCTGGCGAGTCTGTATAGATTATAGGAAGTTGAACCAGGCCACCAAAAAGGATCACTTTCCTTTGCCATTCATAGATCAGATGCTGGAACGACTGGCTGGTAAATCTCATTACTGTTTTCTTGATGGCTTTTCCGGGTACTTCCATATCCATATTGCCCCAGAGGATCAGGAAAAGACCACTTTCATGTGCCCCTTTGGTACGTTTGCCTATAGGAGGATGCCATTTGGCCTTTGTAATGCTCCTGGCACTTTCCAAAGATGCATGCTTAGCATTTTTACTGAATTTATTGAAAATTGCATGGAAGTTTTCATGGATGACTTCACTGTATATGGCTCCTCATTTGATGCATGTTTGCATAGTCTGAGTCTGATTCTAGAAAGATGCATTGAGACTGATTTGGTTTTGAACTATGAAAAATGTCACTTTATGGTAGAACAGGGGATAGTTTTAGGTCATGTTATTTCTAAAGAAGGTATTTCAGTAGATCCTGCAAAAATTGATGTGATTTCTACATTGCCTTATCCATCTTGCGTTCGCGAGATCCGTTCTTTTCTTGGCCATGCAGGTTTCTACAGGCGCTTCATTAAGGACTTCAGCAAGATAGCTCTGCCATTGTCAAACCTGCTGAAGAATGATGCCATGTTCCATTTTGATGACAACTGCAAGAAGGCATTTGACTACCTGAAAAGAGCATTGACCTCTACCCCCGTCATCCAGCCCCCTGACTGGACCCTCCCTTTTGAACTCATGTGTGATGCTTCTAACTATGCTGTGGGAGCGGTTCTGGCACAAAGGGTGGGCAAGGCTGCCCATGTCATACATTACGCTTCTAGGACATTAGATGCTGCACAATCAAATTACACCACCACTGAAAAGGAACTGCTAGCTGTTGTTTTTGCACTTGATAAATTTAGGTCATATTTGCTAGGTTCCAAGGTTATTGTTTTCACTGACCATGCAGCTCTAAAATACCTGTTAAAGAAACCAGAAGCAAAGCCAAGATTGATTAGGTGGATGCTTTTGCTCCAAGAGTTCAATGTGGAGATAAAAGACAAGAGTGGAGCTGAAAATTTGGTAGCCGATCACTTGAGCCGAATAGCAAGGGATGAGGATCCTTCTCCCATCCAGGATGATTTTCCGGATGAACAGCTTCTACATCTGCATGGGGTAACCCCTTGGTTTGCTGACATAGTTAACTTTCTTGTTGCTGGTGTTGTTCCTGCAGGTACAAGTAGATCCAAGATCCACAAGCTTAAGAGTGACTCAAAGTACTATGTGTGGGATGATCCGTACCTTTGGAAGTTTTACAGTGATCAGGTGATTCGGAGGTGTGTCCCGGATTATGAGACAGAGTCCATCCTGCATTTTTCTCATGCCTCTCAAGTAGAGGGACACTTTGGACCACAGAGGATGGCAAGAAAAGTCCTAGATTCTAGGTTCTACTGGCCCACAATTTTTAGAGATGCCTATGAGGTCTACAGGAATTGTAAGGAATGTCAAACAGCAGGCCCTGCCATCACTCGTAGGAGTGAGATGCCTCAGCAGCCCATGCTTTTTGTGAGGTTTTTGATGTGTGGGGAATCAACTTTATGGGTCCTTTCCCTGCTTCTTTTGGTTTTCTGTACATTCTTTTGGCTGTTGACTATGTTTCAAAGTGGGTGGAAGCTATCCCCACTAGGACTAACGATGCTAAAGTTGTTTCAAAATTTGTTAGGTCCAATATTTTTTGCAGGTTTGGCATACCTCAGGCTATTATCAGTGACCAGGGCACTCACTTCTGCAACCGCACCATGGAAGCCTTACTCAGGAAATATGGAGTTGTACATAGAGTCTCCACTGCTTACCATCCCCAGACCAATGGCCAAGCTGAGATATCAAACAGGGAGATCAAGCAGATTCTAGAGAAAATGGTGCAGCCGAATAGAAAGGAATGGAGCCGCCGTCTAGAAGATGCACTGTGGACTCAGAGGACCGCTTTCAAGATGCCAATAGGAATGTCCCCCTTTCGGCTTGTATTTGGTAAGGCATGTCACCTCCCTGTGGAAGTTGAGCACCGTGCATATTGGGCAGTCAAGTGCTGTAACTTGGAAATGAAGAAAGCTGGTATTGAGAGGAAATTACAGTTGCAGCAGCTTGAGGAGCTTAGGCTAGAAGCCTATGAAAGCTCCATGATTTATAAAGAGAAAACAAAATATTTTCATGATAGGATGATTACTAGGAAAAAAATTTCTGTGGGCCAGCCAGTCTTATTGTTTAACTCCCACCTGAAAGAGATGGCTGGGAAACTTAGGTCCAAGTGGATTGGACCATTTGTTGTTACTAATGTTTTTCCTTATGGTGCAGTAGAGATTAAAGATGCAGGTAGCAACAAATCCTTCAAGGTCAACGGGCAGAGGCTGAAGCCATTCCATGGTGTGGATGCTGGTGTTCCTGCGGATGCTAATGTTGAGGAGCTCTCCTTGGAAGCTCCCACCTACACTGACACTTGATCAGGGAGTACCCTTTCCTTTCCCTCACTCTGATTTTATAGTTCTGTTGTTCATTGGGGACAATGTATGTTTTCAGTGTGGGGGAGGGAACTAATTGTAGTTTGTTTTGTAGTTTGTTTTGTATTTGGTTGGTCTTGTTTTTCTTTTAGCTCTTGAATAAATTGTGTGAGTCTTGAGTCGGCAAGTTTGATGGACTTTGATTGATTTTGCACAGATTGATTGCATGATTTATGTGATGATTCCCCCTAGGTTGGAAATTTTTTTTTAAAAGTGATCTCCATGAGATTGAAAACTGAACTTTGAGATCTTTTGTTGTGATGGCATGAGTTATGATAAGTTTGGGGTGATAGGAAGCACACACTAGGGATAGAATCTCTGTCAAACAATTTGCAAAAATGTCCAGGTGAGGATTTGAGCCTCCAACATGTTTTAAACTGTGTGAAATCACTTTTGAGTTGTACTTTCCCGAATTTGCTTGAATCTCTTCTTGGTTTGCATGATTATGTGTTTGCTTCAGATGATTTAGGCATTTTCTTTGAAAATAACTACTTAGCCTAAAATAACCATCCCTAATACATGTTCCTTAGTTAGCCCCATTGAACCTAATTAGCCTATTGTTTCTTGTTGACCTTATGTTATAAGCTAAAATCTGGAAAACCATGTTAACCCAATCTTAGGATTAGGAGAGCATGGAATCTTGACAAGAGAATGTTTGCAAGAAACTAAGTTTGGGGTGGCTACAAGGTGTAATGTGTTGTTTGGGATTGAGAAAAAGAAATACAATAAAAAGGTTGGAGCCAAAGGCCAAAAAGAAAAAAAAATAGGAAAATAAAAGAAAAGCATAAAAAAAAGAAAAAAAGAAAAAAAAGATTATCTAAAGAAGAAAAAGGCTGTAGTCACCCAAAGCATAAAGAAAAATGAAGAAAGGAACTTGAGTGGAAATTCAAAGTGTAAAAAGCTCATGCTCTCTTAGTTCCTAGGGTCTTCAGCCCAGTACCTTTGTATATCCTACCCTTAGCCAGGCCCCATTATAACCCATAAAAGACCTTTTGATGTTGTATGCATGTTTTCCGTGGGAACCATTTTGAGATGAAAATCAAATTTATGGGAAGTGTTCTTAAAGTAAAATAGAGTGAAATGTTGTTAGCCTGACAAACTTAGAGAATGAGTGAAACACTAAATGCCCTTGTGAGGAAGGCGGTTGTTTGAATTTGGTGATCTCCCTCTTGTGTGTAACTTGGATCCCTTGCTTAGATTAATGATTGTTTGAATGATGAAATTCTCAATTGTTTAGAATAAATGATTATGGGGATTGCTTTTGTTTGAAAGGGGGGAACATTGAAGGAAAAATTATTTTGATGAATTGCTTGAAATCTGTGCAAAGTTGATTGAATCTCTTTAGCTTGCCATGTCTTGAGTCTTTTTTATTTTTTTTTGAGTTTTAGTTTGCTTGGGGACAAGCAAAGCTTAAGTTTGGGGTATTTTGATAAGCCTCTGGCTCATCTAGTTTTATGGCTAGTATGACCAGGGTTTTGTGCTAATTGTATCTCATTTTCACCCAAATTAGATTAGATTGTCCTCAAGCAAGGTTTTGAGTCTCTAAAGTAGTTTTAGGTTAATTCAGCCAGTTTTGAGTCAAATAAAGCACTTATGGCTATTTTATTGTTTTCAGGTTAAGTTAGAAGTCAATGGAATAAAGAATCAGGGAAATTTCAAGTCTGGAGGTGTTCGCCTCGCGAGAGTCTTCTCGCCTCGCGAACCTGAAAGCCAGCTGAACAGCAAAAATGTCATCCTCTCTGGTTCGCCCCGCGAACAACACCTCGCCTCGCGACCCTGATAGCTGACTGTTCCAGAGAAATGCAACCCATTGTGTAGCCTCACGGATGCATGTCTCACCTCGCGAGACTAAAGACCAGAAGCCGTGACTCTTCCATTCCTCGCCACACGAGCAGTACTTCACCCCGCGAGAAGACCAAACGTTGATGATTCTTCACAATATTCGCCTCGCGAGTGAGGGTTCGCCTCGCGAGTGGGCTCAGTTTCTGAATATTATAAAAGGCTGTTCTGGGCAAATTAGAAAAACTTTGGATTCTCCATTGTGTTTTTACATATTTTCTGTGTATTTCGTTTTTCCATGGAGAACTAAATTTCTTAGATTAGTCTACTGTAATCAAATTCCATCATACTTGAGGTTTTGTGATGTTATGTTCCTATATTGAATCGCGTTTGTTTAATTCGCGTGCGTTCGTTCATGTTCGTTTAGTTCATGAGGGCTTAACCCCGTTTGTTTAATTCGGGAATAGGAACATATATCTGTAGTAGTGATTTCGTTTGTTAATTGTTGCTACAACTGAAAGGGGATTAGAATCTGCTTAGGGCTAGGAATTTACATGAACCGATGATAGTTGGGAATTCGAGAACAGTAGATTAATCGTCTTTAGCTATTTGATAATCTTTTAAACTACTCAGTTCTTTTGATTGCTCTGTTATTGCTTTATTTTCTTTGTTTGCATTCAAACCAACCGTCCCCCCCAAAAAAAAAACTAAATTTTGTGGTAATAACACTTCAAGAGTCCTTGTGAGACGATATCCGAGTGGTCGCCTAAACTACGGTTTTATAAACCCGCTCGCTTTTTTGCGCGTCTTGTGCGACAAAGACGACCAATATGTAGTAATTATAATATTAATTACTATTTAATAAACTAGCAACCTTGAGGATAATCCATTCAAGATTTTCTTTTGACTTTGAAGTCCAACTTTTCCCATTGGCGCAAGATATGCTACATGCCTTCATCGTGCTATCATAAACCAAATATTAATGTCAATTATATGTTCATCATGTGTGTAATAAAATAAAAGCAAATGTTACAAATTAAATTAAATAGAAGATTAATTACTTACGTATTGATAGAGGCCGCCACCTCCTTCGGCGGGACCTGTTGGAGAGAGCATAAGAATACAGCAGTATGCCTAGAAGGATGAAGTAGGAGCAACTACCAATGTATATCCCATAAGTAGCGTGCCAGATATATGTCTTTCCGATCACTTCCTCCCACTAAGTCACCAATGTATGCACTGACTTTACTGTGGTCGGACAAGAAATCAGACAGCATGATAGCGGGGTTTAATAATACATAAACATTGCAGCCCCTGTCAATTAAAAGGCAATGTAGATACCTAAGATATGAAATAAATGGATATTAATTAAGTAATATATTGAAATTGAAAAAAAAATTATAAAATTGAAATAAATTATAAAATTAAAATGTACTTGCATGTACCAAATACTCATAACAGTGTTGGCTATCCACTCACCATCTGTGCAAAACTGCCCAAGATCCTCACCACGGAATTGAAAAGGATGTGTTGGGTCTGGGCATACCCTCCATCCATCGTGTTCCCATGGGCATACAAAAATCTCGAACGCAAAATCCTCATCAAGAGAGAACAAATGAGTAATGGGAGATTGACGAAGCAACATCGTCTTCGGCTTTGCCTTCAATTGTAAATAAAGAAAGTATAAGTAATTGAGAAGAAAGAAAACATAAGCAATTGAGAAATATGATGATTATGAATATACCTGGGATAACTCGAACTCCCACTGCGCCAACTCCAACTCCTGCTGTTTCACCTCCAACTCACGTTCCCTCTTTGATAACTCATCCACCTTCACATGTGTTTTTTGCAACTCTCTTTTGTGCTCACATGTGAAGGTTGGGCAACTGCCGCTGTTTCTTGGGAAGCCATGGAGGAAAACTGCTGTGTAAGCATCTGCGTGAAGGCTGGGTTTGTTAGAAACCCTCTCATCAGCTGATTTGTAAAGGTCGGGTTGGCAATGAGCTCCTGCTTAACCTTTTCTCTAAGCACCTCCTTATTGATCACCTGCTCGACCCGCCTACGTGAAGCGCATTTCCTATAGAATTTGTTGATGCCCACCGTCCCTGGAACACCAATGACCCGACCAGGGTGGTTGTCTTTGCCTAGGGCAATGACCAAGATATCCCGACGTCCAAGTCTTAAACCTAGTCAACATATGTATAAACAATGTCGTAAAACACGGATGCTACACAACCCAGTTGCGGGAAACATTCATAAGCAAGACATCATACAATATTCGTTATTATCTTTGTTTAATTATATTTTAATATTTTATTTATATTTAGATATAATTATATATAATTTCACTGTAACCCAGATCATGATGCACATCTCCAATACCGATGTGGTCATACGCCTTGGCTTGTGCATCCTCACAACACCATCAATCATTGAGCACTTGTAGCTCTTTATACAAATAGCCATCATATGATCGTTTGGGCATGCCTCATTTATTTAATTACCTCATTTGAATTTATACCTCTCTCTTATTTACTCCCTTTGGGAAAATAACATTTTGAATGATAATATATTTATATAACGGCAGTTTATAACTTACTAAGGTAAAATTCATGTGTGCTTACAAAATATCCTTATTCCTTTATTAAAAATGTTTGAAGATAATACTTTGGTATTAAATGTTTATGTCCTTCAATTATAATAATAGATATTAAGTAATAAATTACCATTATTCAATTATTAAATCTTAAATAGAATTTATAAATAATATAGGAAAATATTTTGGGTACAAGTTGACTCGGTTTATCGAAGTAAAGTTCTAAGTTTGGAACTTAGAAAAAACTCATTTCATGAACTCATTTCAAGAATTTATCAAAATAATAATTGTACATATTTGTAAAAATAGGCAAAATACTTTATTCATACGTATTTACATTATCAAGAAAATAGTACTTACGCGTACGTATACCAAAATTCCATTAAACTGTTACTTAGATAATTATTGAAAGTACATAGTCCCCTATTCTATTACGCGATGGAGGGCTGGTTTAAGGCGGTGGGTAGCGAAGGTGGGTGGCCGGATTCTTGACAGGAGGTAGGTAGCTTTGTTGGGTTGGTTGCCATGGTAGTGGTTGAAAGTGGTGCAAGGGATGGAAGGGATCAAAGGGGCATATAGGTCTTTTGAGTATAAAAATAAACAAAAAGATTAAAAGAATTTTTAAAAAGATAATAATGAGGTGTGACTGATGTGTTCATTTAAAATGAGGTGTCAACATATAAATGATCCAAATGAGAAATGTAACTTTTAGCAAAAAAATTATGATAGATTCTAGGGAATTCACATTTCTTTAATCCTTTTAATATGTTCAATTTTATCCATTTCTTTTTTCTCTACTTATTATAGCATTTAACATTTCTTTTATATTATTTATTTTATTTTGACCCTTTTATTTTATATTATAAATAAATATAATTTGAATTTTATTAGTATTTTCTATGAATAAAATGTTGTTAGCTTATAAAAAAAAGTTATAAGATAATGAAATAAGTTTGCTTGACAAACTCTTCTACTCTAGTTATAAGCTAGTCAAATCAGTTATAAGTTAGCTCATTAGATTTGTAAAATCGAGCCTTTCTTAATATCTTTCATTATTTCCATTAATTATTTTATTATTATTCTTTAATGCTATGTTTGTGAGTTGTTTTTTAGAGGGTAAGAATTCTCTCCCCACTTGTTTGTGAGCAGGGACAAACCCAGGAATTCTAGTTAGTGGGGGGCAAGATCAAATAATATAAATATTTTTAAAAATAAATATATAAATGGATAAATGATAAAATAATGAAATCATTATCATCAACTAATTGGAGATTACAAAAAATAAATCATTGTATAAAAAAATAGAAGATATATCAACTTCTACAAACTATAATTGTTCTCTACGTGTCTTCATATTTTGAAATTGTTGTATGTTTTTTCATTTTCAATTTTCAATACTATAAAAAAATACCTCTCTTTATGTATGTGACCAAAAACAATTATTCAAGAATTCGTCTGTATTTTTTTGTTAAAGAGATAGAGAGATTGAGAAATAAGCGAACAAGGAGCGTAACTTTTCTATTTTTGTTTTTTGTTATTGTGGAAAGAAGGAAATTGTTATATGGTGTAGTAGAGGTGGTACTTTCTTTCTACCATATTTCCCACTTTTTGCGGGCAACAACTTTTTTTTTAATGGGGGCAAAAAATATTTAAGAGTTAATAAAACAAAACAAAAAGTTAGTGGGGGCAGATGCTCCCAGAGACCTACAAGTAGGTATGTAAAACCATCACTAGCGCTACATTTCAGGTTTATTGTGGAAAATAAAACTTTAAAAATGATTTGCTGGTTACTTTCGGAAAATAATAGTTACTAAGTATTTTACTTATTATAGAAAATGGTGGTAAATTTTTTTTTTCTTCTTTACTTATTCATACAAATAACATACCTAGACGTGTATATATTATGCATCATAACTTTATACATACTACAACATCATCAGTTTTTCACAGGACCTTTATAAGGATAGGCCAGTCTCAAAGATAAACAAAGTAAAGAAATAAAAACATATCTAAGCACGTAGCGATCATATGGAACCATATCTTAAAAACGCAATGGCTCTCAGTAGCCAGAATAACAGACTGTTAAGATCACTACCCAAAAATGGAATCAACTCCTACAGCTGGTCTATACTAATGATACCCAATGGGGAGACCGTGATAGTCATCCCCACTCGCATTAGGAGTGTCTGGTGAAGATGCCATAAATCCATCTATACCCTTAGGGGCAACATCGTCAAGAAGAGGGTGATACTTGGGCTCCATCTCCAAGTCCTCCTCTGGATCCTCCTCCATCCCCTCATCTACCTCTGGAATAGGTACGACGGGTGCTGGAGGTGTCACGGGTGCTGCCTCTGGAACATGATGGCCTGGTGGAGGATGAAATTCTAACTCTCCCTGATCTACAAGTAATGTAGAATAAGCCAAAGTGGGGGTAATGAAACCTCGATGGTCTTTCTGGTATGGGTACGTCTCTGTGGTCCTCCTACAAGTGTTCCTACTATACTACGAACGGGGCCGGTATAAGTGGCGTTGTGTGCCCCAGGGTTTATCCCTTGGCATTATATGACTTTCTACTTTATCACGTAAATTATGTAAGACTAAGTCCTCATTCATGTTTTGATGTATGACAAACAAAGTGTATTTGGCATAAGATTTTTGATTTTGACTATGTACTTATTACATGTTAAGTTGCATGCAAGATCACTCATGAAAAAGACGTCCAACAAAGCAAAACAAGCAGACGTCCAATAAAGTAAAAAGCAGACGTCCAACAAAGTAAAACAAGCAGACGTCCAACGAAGGGATAAAAAGAGCACGTCTACTAAAGTAACAAGAAGCGCTCGTCTGCTGATGTGGCACATGGAGCTCGTCTACTGAAAGCAACAGAAGAGCGCGTCTACTAAAAGTAACAAGAAGCGCTCGTCTGCTGATGTGGCATATGGAGCTCGTCTACTGAGAGTAATAGAAGCGCGCGTCCACCAAAGAAACAAGAGCTCGTCTACTGAAAGTAATAGAAGCGCGCGTCTACTGAAGTAACAAGAAGAGCTCGTCTGCTAAAGTAACAAAGAAAATCTCGTCTACTGAAGTAACAAAGAAAAGCTCGTCTACTGAAGTAACAAGAAGAGCTTGTCGACTAAAAGTGGCATATAGAGCTCGTCTACTAAAAGTGGCATATGGAGCTCGTCTACTAAGGTTACGTGCTTTGGACTTACTAAGATCTCAATGAGAAGCTCCGTCCACTGACATGGCATACAAAGCTCGTCTACCAGTTTGAGCACGTCCAATTGCCTTGTGTTAGCACTCCCGTCTGCTGACGTGGCAAATGGACGCGGTTATTTTACTCTTCAAATAGACTCGGCTATTCTTTCAGATGGAAGCCGTTATATTACTCTTCAAATAGACTCGGCTATTATTTTTTAAAGATAGACTCGGCTACTCTTTCAGATGGAAACGGTTATTTTCAAGAAGGACGCAAACTCTACAAGAACCAACAGCATCTCATTTCAAGAACAAGAATCAAGAAAACAGATTTTGTTAAATCAGATCCAAATCTGTTTTAATTGATCCCAACGACTATAATTTGTTTTCTATATAAAGAGGGATCAAAGGAACACTTTTAAAAAGAACAACAACCTTACTGATTCTGAAAAGTGAGAATACGAAAGATTCAAAAGCTTCCAAAAGTGCTTCGTCGTTGAGAGAAAAGTGTGATATTACTTAGAACTTCAATTTGTATAATCAGACTTTTAGAGTCTTTCTTCTACTTAATTCTTTATGTGAATTAGTGTGATTAAGAGAGGGTATCTCTTAGGATTGAACAAGGATAGAAGGGATCCTTGCGTATAGAAAAGCAAGTGTGCTTTCTGGTGAATTCTTGAGCAAGGAGGTTATCCTTGTGTTGCTGGAATTAGAATTTTGTAATTGCTGATTATAGTGGAGAAAACCACAGAGGTGTGGGACTGGATGTAGGCTTACCATAGGAGGTATCCGAACCAGGATAAATCGGTTTGCGTGTTCTTCTCATCTCTAAACTCCATATACTTGTTATATGCACTTGTGTGTTGTGAATGAGTTTTTAAGAATGCTTGTTAACTTGAATCTTTGATCTGCAATCTGGGCTAAATTTGTTGTTCCTTCTTATAATTCTTCTTAACATCATTACTTGTTATATAACCTGATTCTTGGGAATTAAAATTGAGTGAAAACCAATTTTCTTTAAGAAAACTCTGTTTTGCTTTAAATTGTTGAAAAAGTTTTCAATATCTCAATTCACACACCCCTCCCTCTTGAGATCGTAGCCACTACCAACAATTGGCATCAGAGCTAAAACTCTTGTTACAAAGCTTAATAGCTTCAAGAGATGGCTACAAATGATATCCTGGGTGATGTGGCTTCACTCACTAGACCCCCTGCCTTTAATGGCTCCCAATACATGTATTGGAAAGAGAGAATGCTTATCTTTCTTGAGGCTGCAGGTTTAGATGTATTAGATGCTGTTGAAAATGGTCCCTATGTTCCATTTATTCTTGATGCTAAGTGAAATAAACAAACTAAACCAAAAGATGATTGGAATGATGATGATAAAAGAAGAGTTGGTTATAATGCTAAGGCAAAAAAATATTATAACAGCTGCTTTGAATTATGATGAGTTTTTCAGGATCTCCAATTGAAAAACGGCAAAGCAAATGTGGGATACTCTTCAACTCACTCATGAAGGAACCAACGATGTGAAAAGAGCAAGAATGAATGCACTAGTCCATGAATATGAACTGTTTCACATGAAGAATGGTGAGGAGATAGATGAACTGCAAAAGAGGTTTACACACATTGTGAACCAGCTAGAAGGACTCAGACATACAATCACATATGAGAAAAAGATTAACAAGATAATGAGATGTTTGAGTCGTGAATGGCAGCAAAAAATTACTGCACTTACTGAAGCAAAGGATCTAGACACCATACAGATTGCTACTTTATTTGGCAAGTTGAAAGAACACGAATTGGAACTCAATAGATTGAAAAGTCATGAAGATAAGGAGAAAAAGAAGAAAGGACTCTCACTCAAGGCTCATATCTCCAAAGAATCAATAGAAAGTGATGATGATGAACACCTTGATGAAAGTGAAGAATCCGAAGAAGAAGACATGGGATTGCTTGTGATGAAATTTAGAAGATTCATCAAAAAGAATAGAAACAAGAAGCAATTCAATTTTCCTACCAAAAAGAACACGAACAAAGGTGAAAGCTCTTCCTCAACAATCAAATGATTTGAATGTGGAAAGCTTGGACACTACAAAAATGAATGTCCAAAGCTACAAAAGAAAGAAAAGTATGAGAAGAATGACAGCAAAGAAAAGAAAGGAAGAAAGCCTAGAAGAGCATACATAGCTTGGGAAGAAAATAATATGGATTCCACTAGTAGTGAATCTGAAAATGAAGAAGCCAACCTATGTCTCATGGAAAATCAACAAAGTGATAGTGAAATCGAGGTAAATGATTCTTCTCCTACCTATGATGAGTTACAAGATGATTTTGATGAATTTCATGAAGAATATGTTAAAATTGGTAAACAACTTATATCTTCTAGGAAGATCATTGCAAAACAATGTAGTGACTATGCATCTTTACAAAAAAAGGTTAAAGAACTAGAAGCTAAAAATTCAGAATTACTTGCATCTAGTTCAATTTGCACTAAATGCACTACACTACAAAAGGAAGTTGAAAAACTGAATACAACTCTATCTAAGTTTACTTTGGGTAGAGATAACTTGAATGCCATATTAGGACATCAAAAGGGTGTGTATGACAAAGCTGGAATTGGATATAAGCCAATGGTACATGAAAAATCTTTTAAGAAGCTTTTTGTTGCACCTATTTCCTCAACTAGTCCTTTTGTTAAATGCTATTATTGTCTAAAGAAAGGTCATACTGCTGCTACTTGTAGACTTAGAAAGAACATTCATGTTGGCATTAAACAAATTTGGGTTCCAAACGGAACTTATGTTGCTACTCACACCAAAGGACCCAACCAGATTTGGGTACCTAAAAAAAAAGTATAAAAAAAATATGTTTTGTAGGTGTGTTTGAAGGCCAAAAGCTCAAGCTGGTTTTTAGATAGCGGCTGCTCCAAACATATGACCGGAGACATCACAAAATTTACATCTTTCACTCCCAAGAAGGTGGAAACGTCACCTATGGAGACAACCACAAAGTAAGAATTCTTGGTGTTGGAACAATAGGAAAAAGTCCAACAATCAAGATTAACGATGTTCTCTATGTGGAAGGGCTCAAACACAATCTACTAAGTATAAGCCAATTATGTGATAAAGGCTACAAGTGTTTTGTGCTAAATAATGGCAAGGATAATCTTGGGAAATTTGATCCCAAAGCTGATGAGGGTATTTTCCTAGGTTATTCATTAACTAGCAAAGCATACAGAGTGTTTAATAAGCGTACTTTATCAATGGAAGAATCTGTTCACATAACATTTGATGAGTTTAACCCCAAAAGGTTAGGAAAGGACATTTTTGATGATGCAGAAACTCTTGAGGATGAAGTGAAATCTGATGAAGGAAAGGAGAGCAACAAGGAAAAGGAAGATGAAGAGAGCAATAAAGACCTCAAGCAGAACTTCAACAAGAAAATCTTCCTAAGGAGTGGCAAGTCTCAAAGAATCATCCCCTAGACAATATCATTGGTGAGATCACCAAAGGGGTAAACACTAGAAACTCTTTAAGGAATATTTGCAATACCATGGAGTTTGTATCTCAAATAGAACCAAAATGTGTTGATGATGCTATTAATGATGAACATTGGATGATTGCAATGCAAGAGGAATTAAATCAATTTAAAAGGAACAAAGTTTGGAATTTAGTTCCAAAACCCAAAAGTAACCAAATAATCGGAACTAAATGCGTGTTTAGAAAAAAAATGGATGAGAATGGAATAATAGTAAGAAACAACGCTAGAGTAGTAGCTAAGGGATATAATCAAGAAGAAGGAATTGATTATGATGAAACATATGCTCCCATAGCTAGATTAGAAGCCATAAGAATGCTCTTAGCCTATGCATGTATAATGAACTTTAAACTGTACCAAATGGATGTGAAAAGTACCTTTTTAAATTGAATAATACTAGAGGAAGTATATGTAAGGCAACCCCCTGGTTTTGTTGATAGTGAGTTCCCAAATCATGTCTATAAACTGACTAAAGCCCTCTATGGACTCAAGCAAGCTCCTAGAGCATGGTATGAGAGGTTAAGCAATTTTCTCCTAGAGAAAGGCTTTAAAAGAGGAAAAGTTGATACAACACTATTTACTAAAACAAAAGCACACAATATCTTACTTGTTCAAATATATGTTGATGACATTATTTTTGGTGCTACTAATGAGTCTTTATGCAAGGAATTTGGTGAACTAATGCAAAGTGTATTTGAAATGTCCATGATGGGAGAGCTTACCTTCTTTCTTGGACTTCAAATTAAACAATGCCAAGATGGAACCTTCATAAGCCAAACAAAGTATTGCAAGGAACTACTAAAGAAGTTTGGAATCGAAAGCGCAAAAAGAAATGGCAACACCAATGAGTCCACCTGCTACTTGGACAAAGATGAACATGGTAAATCTATAGATGTATCCAAGTATAGAGGTATTATCGGATCCTTACTTTATCTCATTGCAAGTAGGCCAGATATAATTTTTAGTGTGTGTATGTGTGCAAGGTATCAAACTAATCCTAAAGAATCACATCTTACTGCAGTTAAAAGAATCATGAAGTATCTTTTAGGAACAAAAGAAATGGGGATGTGGTATCCCAAGGGATCCACTTGCACATTAATAGGATATTTCGACTCTGACTTTGATGGATGCAAGTTAGATAGGAAGAGCACAAGTGGAACATGCCATTTATTAGGAAATTCCCTAGTATCTTGGTTCATTAAAAAGCAAACTAGTGTGGCCTTATCCACAGCTGAAGCAGAATATGTTGCAGCTGGGAGTTGTTGTGCTTAAATCCTATTGATGAAACAACAATTAATTGACTATGGTGTTTATCTAGATCATGTACCAATAGTGTGATAAAACTAGTGCAATTAATCTAACAAAGAACCCAATTATGCACTCAAGAACCAAGCATATTGAAATTAGGCATCATTTTATCAGGGATCATATTCAAAGTGGTGATGTTGTGATTGAACATATAGATACAACTAAGCAATTAGCTGATATATTCACCAAACCACTAAATAAGGAGAGTTTCTTCTTTATAAGAAGGGAACTTGGCATAATTGATCCTCAAAATGATTGATATCAGATGTTATTTTCGATAATATAGTCAATATGGCAAGCGAGGCAGCACAAGATGCTGAAAATTATGAAGGACATGGGCAAGATGCTCTTATCTAGTATCAGTTTAGACTAAGTGTCCTTAGGTGTCTGTAATTCCTTTTTTTGGATGTTTTGATGTATTGCATAAGTTTTGAAATGATTTATTATCAATGAATGCAAGACTGTTTTTCAGTTTGATTTCAGTATTCTCCATAGTTTCTTTTTGATAATGACAAAGGGGGAGAAAGATGAACCATACAACCATTAATTCTGTCTTGCATTTGCTGTAAATTTTTTTCCTGATATGTAAATTTTGTTCTCTGATACCTAAGTATCAACTGCTTTGAAAAGACATACTTGAACTTATAATAAATGCAAGATGATTTTTTTTCATGACAATGATATGACAACACTTGATTTTTTGAAAGATATTAATGACACAAGGGAGGATGAAAATGACTTAAAAACCATGCTTACTGAACATCTGCACTCTGATGTTTGGTAAGGCTTGTCATAATCAAAAAGAGGGAGTTTGTAAGACTAAGTCCTCATTCATGCTTTGATGTATGACAAACAAAGTGTATTTTGCATAAGATTTTTGATTTTGACTATGTACTTATTACGTGTTAAGTTGCATTCAAGATCACTCATGAAAAAGACGTCCAATAAAGCAAAACAAGCAGACGTCCAACAAAGCAAAACAAGAAGACGTCCAATAAAGTAAAAAGCAGACGTCCAACAAAGTAATACAAGCAGACGTCCAACAAAGTAAAACAAGCAGACGTCCAACGAAGGGATATAAAGAGCGCGTCTACTAAAGTAACAAGAAGCGCTCGTCTCTACGATGTGGCACATGGAGCTCGTCTCATCGAAAGTAAGAAGAACGCATCTACTAAAAGTAACAATAAGCGTTAATGCAGTGATGTGGCACATGGAGCTCGTCTCATCGAAAGTAATGTAAGCACGCATCTCAAGAAGAAACAAGAAGAGCTCGTCTTCATGAAAGTAATAGAAGCGCACGTTTGCTTTGAAGTAAGAAGAAGAGCTCGTCTACTGAAGTAACAAAGAAAAGCACTTCTACTGAAGTAACAAAGAAAAGCTCGTCTACTGAAGTAACAAGAAGAGCTCGTCTACTAAAAGTGGCATACAGAGCTCGTCTACTAAAAGTGGCATATGGAGCTCTTCTACTAAGGTTACGCACTTTGGACTTACTAAGATCTCAATGAGAAGCTCCATCCACTAACATGGAATATAAAGCTCGTCTACCAGTTTGAGCACGTCCAATTGCCTTGTATTAGCACTCCCGTCTGCTGACGTGGCAAATGGACACGGTTATTTTACTCTTCAAATAGACTCGGCTATTCTTTCAGATGGAAGCGTTTATTTTACTCTTCAAATAGACTTGGCTATTATTTTTTAAAGATAGACTCGGCTACTCTTTCATATGGAAACGATTATTTTCAAGAAGGACGCAAACTCTACAAGAACCAACAGAATCTCATTTCAAGAACAAGAATCAAGAAAACAGATTTTGTTGAATCAGATCCAAATCTGTTTTAATTGATCCCAACGACTATAATTTATTTTCTATATAAAGAGGGATCAAAGGAACACTTTTAAAAAGAACAACAACCTTACTGATTCTGAAAAGTGAGAACACGAAAGATTCAAAAGCTTCCAAAAGTGCTTCGTCATTGAGAGAAAAGTGTGATATTACTTAGAACTTCAATTTGTATAATCAGACTTTTAGAGTCTTTCTTGTACTCAATTCTTTATGTGAATTAGTGTGATTAAGAGAGGGTATCTCTTAGAATTGAACAAGGATAGAAGGGATCCTTGGGTATAGAAAAGCAAGTGTGCTTTCTGTTGAATTCTTGAGCAAGGAGGTTATCCTTGTGTTGCTGTAATTGGAATTTTGTAATTGCTGATTATAGTGGAGAAAACCACAGAGGGGTGGGACTGGATGTAGGCTTACCAGAGGAGGTAGCCGAACCAGGATAAATCCGTTTGCGTTTTCTTCTCATCTCTAAACTCCATATACTTGTTATATGCACTTGTGTGTTGTGAATGTGTTTTTAAGAATGCTTGTTAACTTGAATCTTTGATCTGCTATCTGGGCTAAACTTGTTGTTCCTTCTTATAATTCTTCTTAACATCATTACTTGTAACATAACCTGATTCTTGGGAATTAAAATTGAGTGAAAACCAATTTTCTTTAAGAAAACTCTGTTTTGCTTTAAATTGTTGAAAAAGTTGTCAATATGTCAATTCACCCCCCCCCCCCCTCTCGAGATCGTAGCCACTACCAACAAATTAAAATAGAAAAAGAATAAACTTAACGCTGGTTACTTTCGGAAAATACTTACAATCTTGGTTATGGTTGAAAAACTCGTATAAATAAAATTCTTTTCAACAATAATATAATATAACTCTCACATATATATAATCATATATATATATATATATATATATATATATATATATATATATATATATCATCATAAATGACACCTATAATTTCACCTATGTCAGGACCCATATAATCAGGGGTCATTGATTATGAGATTCTAACTGATGGTTAACGAGATATATACAAACATATACAAAAGCAATTTAAGGAGTTCGGCAGAGAATACCACTAATACAAAAAACTTGGCTCTCATCAGTCGAATATATAGACCATGTGAAGTTAACACTATCCAAAAAGAACTATCATCATCCTAAGCTGGTCAATCTAAAGGTGTCCATTAAGGAGACCTCCGTGGTCATCCCTAGGATCCGATGGGTCAGGAGACACTACACCTACAGCCTCATCCACTACTGGATCCATCCCCTCATCCAGCGGATGATACTGCGACACCTCTCCCTCAGGCTCAGCCGGATCCTCCTCTATGGTGTCAGCTTTCGGGAGCTCCTCAGCAACCATAATGTCCTCATCGTCCTCCTCTCCTCCATATATGACTATAGGAGTAGGTGGTGGTGATGCGGGTGCTCCTCCAGGAATGACCTGCAGTGGTGGTGGCTGGTGATATGTATTCCCTGTCTCGACTAGATGTCTCAGCAACTGCCAGATAGGTGGTAGTGGTACCTCAACAATCTTCACGCTCTGTGTGGATGAAGTGATTCCCGCCTCTGCTCCCTTCGTAGATAATAGTGGCCCCGTATAAGTAGCGCTTCGTGCCTCGGGGTGGATCACCCAAGCGCCAGCTTCATCTCTGAACTCAAAGGCGTGGGCTATAAAGCCTGAATGGACCATGTTGTGAAGGGGGTCCATCTATATATGTAATAAAATACCACAACAGAGGACCAGAGCAAGAAATAATACAAAGGTGAGTTACCAATATATGAGTTTAAAATATAGCAATCATATACTTTAAATCACAACAACATCAGCAATACAATAATAACAATGCATAGAGTAACAGTTATAATTATCTCAAAGGATTTCAAATCAAAGATATTTCATAAGTTATGTCTTAACACTTCAATATCAACTTTCTAAAATTTTCAATCTCCGGAGATCCTAACTTCCCTTCTTCGAGCATGATAGGTCACGATATGCCTATAACATAATTGTTTCGCGTTAGGTGGCCCCTCGAATGGGTCCTTCCCCCAATTGTTCTAGGGTATCGTATCTCTCCTATATAATATTTGGATAGTTCCTTATTGAGTACATTCGTGCAGGGTAACCGAGTTCCACGACAAGGGGTTGCAAAACCCCGAGCATTTCGTGGAGTTCGAGCCCGAATGTCCCTAAAGACCCAAAGACCCAAGAATTTGCCTTTGGTCCGTAACTGTCAAATTTGTCAGTTCACCTAGTGTGAAACTATAGCTCGATTCACAACGGCACATCTGCCAAAACCTCTTTTTTGGTATTAATTAGTATTTTAATATCAATTTGGAATTTTTAAAACATCATTAAAGATTTCAAAGTCTTTTCCTCAAATCGAACACTAGTCCGACGTCTCGGAAACCTAGGTTCTTCTCAGTATGAATACTAGTCCGGCTTCTCGGAATTCTGAATCTAGTTCGAATCTCATCACAACAATCTAGTTTCCTTTCATTTCATCTCTTTTCAATTTTCTAAGAAAGCCAAAATCATTTTTCAACTTTTCCGTGTTCATATACTTTTGATAAAATAGTTTTTCATTCATAAGCCATGACTAATGTCATGCTTCCATCAGTCTCAGTCAAACAATAACACAAAATATATTCATCAGATATATATATATATATATATAATATGTTGTTGAGTTATTTAGACTATATATATATATATATATATATATATATATATATATATATATATATATATATACACACCACAATCAATCAATATTAATCCAAAGTATTTTAAATCAACACAACCAATTCATATACTAAGTATATGATTACTAGGAACTCCTCAGGCATACTCCCTTTACCTCTATAAGTTGAGTTTCTTGTCTTGAAAGAAATCGAGTGAGCTTCAGTTTCCTCCACACAGTCTTTCTAATCAAGACAGTCATCAATAGCTTACCTCTCTACTACATGAGCCTATTTAACATCCCCAAGAAGATGGTGCAGCAGATTATAAAAGGTCAAAGAGACTTTTTTTGGGTTGGTTCAGGAAATAAAAAGGGCCTACCTTTGATTAAGTGGGAAGTAATACAAAAACCAAAAAATTTGGGAGGTTTAGGTGTCGAAGATATGATAATAAAGAATGCAGATTTGTTGTTTAAATGGTGGTGGAGATTTTCTAAGGAAGGAAATCCGTTGTGGAAGAAGACAATATGCTCAATCCACAATTTGGACCTGAAGGTTCCTTTAATACAGTAGGAAAACAGTAGAAACAATGGGAGCTTGTGGAGTACAGTCTTATCTATAGAAAGATGGGGAGAGAATTTTAAGCAGGTCATCCAAAAAGGGTTGAGGATGAGAGTAGGGGATGGTAGGAATACAAAATTTTGGAAAGATAAGTGGACAGGAGAATGTTGTCTAGAAAAAAAGTTCCCAATATTGTTTCTTATATCCATGCAAAAGGAAGAGATGATTGCTAATATGGGTTTTTGGGATGGCCTTAGATGGCAATGGAACTTAATTTGGAGAAGAAATATTTTCCTATGGGAAACCCAACAATTAGAAGAGCTAAAAGTATTGTTACAAGAAGCTGAAATTGCAAACAGGTTGAGTGATAAGCTTTGGTGGAAGCATGACAATAAAGGCGTGTATTCAGTCAAATCTTTTACTGAGGCATGTTGGAATTTGGATCAACCTGAAATTGATGGGAGGAGTGTGTGGTATGGCCTTGCTCCACCTAGGGCAGAATTGTTAATGTGGTTTCTAATGCAAAACAGGCTTAATACAAAAAGCAGAATGAGGTGTTTGAACCTAATTACAGCAGACGAAGCAAAGTGTTCCTTCTGTGGGGAGGAGGAGGAAACAATACAACATTTGTTTCTCTAATGTAATTTTACTTGGAGGGTATTGACAAGTTGCTTAGAATGGTGGAAAGTGAAATTGCCGATTCACTAATCTCTTAGGGAGTGGTTTGATATTTGGTTAGGGGTAGTCGGAGGTGAATTTGAAAGGAAGTTGTGGATTTCATTGTTTTATGTTGTAATTTGGTCTTTATGGAGCCAAAGAAATAGAGTAGTTTTTGACAAAGCTGAAACAGATGGGGCTGAGTTTTGTTACTTAGTTAAATTAAGGTTAGGATTTTGGCTTAAGGGGTGGAACCAGGATATACCTTTTAATCCAGGAGAAGTAGCAACAAAACTTGAATGTGTTAGACTTTGGAGAAAGAGAAAGGAACCAAGACAGCCAGTAGCTTGGTGTGCTCCACCTTCTAATAGGCTTAAATGGAATGTGGATGGATCTTCCAGAGGCAAACTGGGTCCTGCAGGGATTGGAGGGATACTTCGGAACGACAAAGGAAATGTTCTAGCAATGTTTGCAACCTTAGTAGGTGTAAAAGACTCAAACGAGGCAGAGTGTATGGCCATAGTATTTGCTCTTGAAATGTCTTTACAGAAAAAATGGATTAGAGGAATGGAGATTATCCTAGAATCAGATTCATGGAATGCTCTAGCTTGGGTTAACAAGCAGGAAGAGTGTCCTTGGGATTTACGCTTTTACTGTAATAAAATGAAAATATCCTTCTTATTCTAAAAAATGTTAATTTTGTGCCTATAAATAGGGAAGCAAATGAGGTTGCTGATTCTCTTGCAAAGGAGGGATCTCTATCACAAGGTAGATGGATAATGTGGCTGTGAACTCAAAATCCTGGAGACTATAGAGGTGTGACAATGTTGAAAAGAGAGTCCGAACAAGTAGTGAGAGAAGATGCATATGGTGATAGGAGGCAAACTGTTACATTTCCTTAATGGCCTTCTTGATGTTATATTCTGAAACCAGAAACAGCTTAGATATGAAAAATGGTAAATTAAAGTAGGGTGAGGATTTAAATCTGGCTTAATGTCTTTTGGAGAATAGCCTGTCATATTGTACTTTTACAGGGGGCTGAACATGGCTGAACTAGCAATTAATTTTCTGGAGTTTTAAGAGAGCAGATTTCTGAAGCATGAATATTGAAGGCTACCTGGCCTAATAAAGATTGATACAGGAGTTTGCATTAACTTGAATTGTTTATTCTTCTTTATTTGTAAAGCTTTTTCTGGTGTTATGTTTTGTTAGATCAAATGGGGCTTCTTGTTGTAAGCTATTCTCAAAGGTGTAAAGTCTGCCTTGAATGCATGAAGGGGGGAAGGGCACCTGACCAGCACATGATAGAATAGTGTCATGCTCTTCTCAACATAGAAGGTGACTCTGCTGAATGATATATGGAGTTATACTTTTGACCTCAATAAGGAGTGGAAGGTCTGGATTGGTGTACCTACTGGAAGTGCTCAATATGCTGGTGTTGCTTTTGTTTTTTTCTTTGGTTTATATTATGATGCACGGATGGATTCGTGCTTGATGTTTTATGGGTGTTTTTTATTTGTATTAATGTTATTCTGATTTTATATGGTGTTTTGTTACTCCCTAGCATAGGATACTTGTAATCAGAACAGCTGGTGTATCTTTGTTTTTGGTCTAGCTTGTTAGCATATGATAGAGTGCGTTCTCTGCAACCCTTCCTAGAGGGTGGGTAGAGTTTCTCACAATGATGCTGTAGCTAGACACTTATTAATGAATTTCTAAATTATCAAGGAAAAAAATCTAGAGGGAAAAGGACAAGTGATGTGAGGAGAAAGGTATTGAAAATGAAAGAAGTTTGAGAGAGTTTTGTGTGCTCCATCATGAAAGTGTAGTCTCTTTTATAGAGCAAAAGAGCCTTAGCCCGTAAGGATTATCTCCCTCTCTAATTTTTTTTCTTTTCTTGTTATTTTTTTTTAAAGTTACTTAACCTCCTTGTGACACCCCTTCTTGGGACATCACATGGTAACACATAACTAACACGTAGCGAACCATCCGGAACCACATCTTAAAAATCAGGGCTCGCAGTAGCCAGAAACATACTGACGAAAACACTACCCCAAAAATGAACTCATCCTATAGCTGGTCGGAGCTAATGGTAACCATTGGGGAGACTATGGTGATCATCCCCAACCTCAGCAGGAGTGTCTGGTGAAGACATTACTGCCCCCGCTCCCACATCGGGAGAATCATCATCATAATCAAGCGGATGATACTCAGGCTCCTCCTCTATGAACTCCTCAGGGTCCTCCTCGACATCGGGAATCAAAACAATCGGCGCAGGAGGTGATGCAGGTGCTGCCGCAGGCAAAGACTGCACTATCGGAGGATGAATCTCCAGCTCTCCCCGTCCACTAGATGTTGTAGTAAAATCCACATCGGAGGTAATGATAGCTCGATAGTCTCCACCGTATGCGTCTCTCACTGAGGTTCGGTCGCTAGCATGCCTTCGATCGTTCGTACGGGGCCAGTATAAGTGGCGCTATGTGCCCCTGGGTTTATCACCCAGGCACCACCATTCGCAGCATGCTCAAATGTCAAGGAACATATCCTCGTATGAACCAATGCTACCCCCGACTCCATCTGTAGTTAGATATAAATATATGCCACTCTAAAGAGAAACCAACAAGGAAAAGTGCAAGGGTGAGATACCAATATATGGATTTAAACACGATAACTACATGCACGACACACAAAACAACATGTAGGCATATATAGTCATAACAACGTAAAATTCTCAGAAATAAACAAGTAGTTTATCAATGGGTTTCATACTCGACAGTCAACGTCATTTATAAAAATACATGACACTTCAACATTCAATGTCTAACTTTTTACTTAATCTCTGGAGATCCCAACATCGTGTAAATGAGCTGATCAAACTCGATTGCCAAATAAGGCACACCGTATTTACCATAGCACACTGTCCAATACAAGGCACAATGATCACCGTATATGGTTTTCATTGTCCATCAAGGCACAATGATACACCGTAAAAATGATACCTTGTCCACCAAGATACCATGATTAACACCGTAGGCACGTCTGCCGAAAATTCATGTAAAACATTTGTTCTTGTTACTTTTCTTCGTGTTCATTCTTTCCTTGTCGAAGCTGTAAGGCTCAAAACCATTCAACATTTTTAAAGTTTTAAGATTTTTCATCGTCAACACAGGATACGAAGTCCGAGTGCTCAATCATGAAGCCCTAGACCTATGCATCAGTCTTAGGTTCATGGTGATATAAAACAACATTCACCTTTAACAACATTCATCACAACGTAAATAGGACACAAAGTCCATAACTCCGTAACACGAATCAAAGATTACTAGTAACGACGTCTCGGTTACTAGGTTCACGTTTCAACGTTTACATCATTTTCGTTCTATGAAATAAAAATACAAAACAAAATCTACATAACTTATACAAGTTGTCGGAAATAACACCGTTGAGTAAAACTCATTTATAGAAAATCCTTTCCGTTTGAAATTCATTTATAAAATCGTCAAATCACCAAGAAATTCATTTTCCTCTGAAAATCTCTGAAACCTTAGTTCTTGAAAAAGAAGTCATTTGAGACTAACTCTCTGTCCAAATAAACACTGCTATTTTTAAAAATACTTTCCATAAATATTTTCAGAATTAACCGTCGTTTAGTATTTTAAAAATGTTTTAAGTAAAAATTTAACTTTTTCTCTAAAAATAATTTTCTCAACATAATAATTAAGTTATTTTTGAAAATTCAATTTTTATAATAACTTTTTATTTTATTTTGGAATTTCTTTCATAAAAATTAGCTCCAATAAAATTTTTCACGGTTATGTCCTCACTATCATTCATAAATCACTCTTACACCGATAAATCATTAAAATAATAGTATTTTTAACTATTTCTCATTTTAAATAAATCAAAAATTTAAATAATATTATTTTACCTTATTTCATCAATTAAATAATTGATATTCCTCTTTAAGTTATTTAAAGCTTTTATCTCATTAATTAATTGAGCACTGACCACTGTCAGGCTTCTAAATCAACAATCAACATCAATAAAATTATCACGTCCACATTATAACATATAATATAGTTTATAACATGCATCAAATACCACATGTCTGCAGATAATTAATCAAAAGCGGATAATTAAAAGCAGATAAAAAAATTATGTCAAATAAATCTAAACAATCATAACGAAACTCAATAAATTTTACAGACCCCTCACTGATAGCATATAGCTATCGGAAAATCCCTCAAGTAAACTCCCCTTACCTCAGTATGGATTTTCTGTCTGAAAATGATCTTCCGAAACTCAGCTTCCTCAACACAACACCAAACCACAATTACTCAACAAATCCTTCATAAACAACATAATACAAGTTAAACTTTGAAAAAAAAAACTACTAACTTCAAATGGTGTAGGTTCGGCCATGACTAGCAAAATTGGCTATAAATCTTAAAATTTCACATACTCTTATATCCATGACCTTAGAGTAGTATAGAGTTAAGGAAAATTATCATAAGTTGAAAAATGAAACAAAATCATCCAACTCCCCAAGAGCAAGGATTCAGCCATCAATGAATGAATAGGCTAGGGATTTTATTTTGTTTCAATCTATTGGATTCAATACATATAGGTAATAGAAAGATGAAATCAATTTTCACTTTCTAAAGATTGAAACAAAATTCCTCCACCCTCACAAACTAGGGTTTCGGCCTTGGTAAGAAAAATAGGGAATAAAATTTATTTTGATTCATGCTCTTGAACGATGAATATAGAGATCATGACAAGTTCATAGAAATTGGTTTCATCAAAAATGGAGTTTTCTATGATTTTCTAGAGATTTTAAAACATAAAAACCTTTGAATGAAACATGATGATCATGGCCTTGTAACAACAAAATGAATGAAGAACATGATATTGATTGATTGAGATGAGTAAGGTATACCTCTTGGATGTTGAAAAATGGCAAGGACTCAAGTAGTTGCTTCACAAACTTGCTTATGGTTACTTAGAGAAAATGAGAGATAAGGAAGAAGATGAAGTTTGATGAAAATGAATGAAATGGCCTATGTGTGGGGGGTTTGGCCATGAACCTCAAGGGCAAGGAGGTCCAAGTTTTTTTTCATTGGATGACAAAAGCGTAATTTCACTTGGGGACAATTTTGGCATTTACAAAAGATTAAGGACATCAATGACATTTCATGCCAAAAACCATCATGACATGGTGAGTCACACCATGAATCACCATGGTGACTCACCTTCATGAGTCATCATGAATGACAAGGTCTTTATCCGTTAGCGGGTCCCGGAAATCCCGTATTCAGCTCCGTCGTTTCCCGATTAAATATTTCGCCTGAATAATATATATTATTTCACTTTTAAGTGAAAAATTTCAAAATAACTAAAGTTGTTGGGGAATCGATATAAAACCTAACTGTTTTGTTCACGAGTCAAAATTAGGTTTTCTGATCAATAAAATTTTACTGTCAGTGAAAACACAGACCGGGTTTCGTCTTAATTTTCAACCCAAAATTTAACCATAACTCTCTACAATAAAGTAGAGTATGGATAAGATCTTGGTTTATCCAAAATCATTTTCTAACTCTCAGCTAAAAATCACTACAAGAAAGCAGCGAATTACCGACGGCCAGTTACCGACGGCAAGTCTTCTGTGGGAAATTATGTCATTTACCGACGGAAAAAGCCGATGGAAAGTAGGATTTTGAAAAGTCACAGACATTTCTGACGGAAAGGTCGTCAGAACCTTTACCGACGAGCATTCGGTCGGTATGTCCGTTGGAGACCTTGGTGCGAAAAAATGGCGGGAACACTTACCGACCGAAATTTCCGTCGGTAAAATATCTTGTATTTACCGACGGAATTTCCGTCGAAAATTTGAATCCGTCAATAGTTACCGACGGCCTAGTCCGGCAATAACTTTATAATATGTGCTGAAAACGGTTCCCTCCCCGTTCTCCTCACCGACGACCCGAGTCGCGGCGCCACCTCCCTCTCCTCTCCGGCCACCCGAAACCCATAGCCACACCCACCACCTAGACCTTTCCCCTTTCTCTTCTTCTTATTTTCTCATTCTCTCCCTCTCTTCCCTTTCTCTTTTCTCTCTTTCTTCTCCACCCTAGACCACAACCGTGTGCCACCACTGCCGCCACCTTCTCCGCCGCACGCCACCACGGTGAGGTAAGCAGTCACATTCTCCTCTAACTCTCTTCTCCCCACCACCGCGAAAACCCTCCACCCTCTTCGTGTCTCTGCCGCCTTCGGCCACCCACCACCAACGCCCCCTACCACCACCCGCTCTCTTCCCTCCCTGTCTCTGTTCCTCCTATAGTGCGCGAACGACCCTCATCTTCGCGATTCTGCCTCCACCAGATCGACACGGACCACCACGCGCCACCCCCTACAACTCCACTCCCTCGTCGATTCTGCCACCTGCACCACCCATGTGAGCCACCTCCAACCCTCTTCCTCTCTACCTACTCCTCATTGATTTTTATTTTTTATGCTTTGTTTTAAATTTTTTTTTTTGGTTTATGCTGTAGGGTCTGTTTGATTTGTGAAAAGATTTCATATTTTCATTTTCAATTTTCATTTCTGGCAACTCATTTTTTTTATTATTTCTATTTTTAATGAAAATATGTTTGGTTAATATATCTAAAAGTTTACTATTTCTATTTTCAAACAGATCATTAGGTTTGGTAATGCAAGAGGGTGGGTAGTTGTTTGGACCAGGTTTGGTAATTTTCATTTGTAAGATGCGATGAGTCGAATTGGGGATGGAGTTAGTGTTCAACTTTGTAGCTTGATATGGCTTTAGGTTGAAAATATACCTCTTGGTCTTTTTCCATTTCTTGGTTATAATTATCACTTGTGTAAATAGGTTGGAGTACCCTTCTTACTCAATTAATACAATCTTTGCTTATAAAAAAAAAAGGCTCTTAGGTTTTTGTATATGAAAATAAGAAATGGTAGGAAATGTTCAAAGTAAACAGGCTCATAGGTTTTTGTATATTGTCTAATATAAAAATGGTTTGATTTTTGGTTTTAGTTTTCTATTTGTTGAGTGCTGCCGAGGTTGACACCACCACCATCGCCAGTGGCGTACACTTTCTTGGGTTGCTAGAGGTACTGGGGATTTTTTATTTTGAGATATTTAAATTGTTCAGTGCATACTAAGAAATTGTGTAAATTAATTTGTGTAATTAGTTGTAATTTCTATATGTATGTCTAATTGTATATATGGGTGTATTTTTTAATATATTTGTCTAGCTTGTAATTAAATTTTGTATCCTAGTTGTAAAGTTATTAATGTATTGTTTGTGCTAATTGTGTAAATTAATCAATGAATTTACTGAATAATATAAATTCACAAGGACAAAATTTAGTGTAGCTAGGATTAGTTAACCGGTAAAATAGTTTTCCTCCCATATATATATATATATATATATATATATATATATATATATATATATACACACACACACACTTGCATACGTGATGGAGCTGACAGTAGCGGTGGTGATCGATTAAGCATAAGCAATATCGTTTGTACGTACATAAGCTTGAATTAATCAATAAATTAATAACATAATAATTAGTAATTAGTTTTTTAAAGAATAAATAATAATTAAGTAAGAAGTTAATTAAATCATTAATTTAAAAAGAAAATTTAAAAATTAATTAATTATGCCATAAGAAATAATGCCAATTAGATTTGAACTAGGAATTTGTGTTAGACTTCATAAGATTGACAAATATTTAACGGTTAACAAAAAACTAAATATTATTAATAGATAATTATAATATGATATTTAGATTAGTAAGTAGTAATAAAAATAAAATTGTAAAAAAGATTAAACATTTTTTATATAATTAGAGAATTTATAATACCAATTAGTGTAATTAGTAGTTGATTCTTTATTTTTGTCAATTTTTGATGTGCTTACGCACTTTACATTTCAAAGTACGAGGAATAATTAATTTATCAAAATTGCATGTATCCTATGAACTTGAATTTCAAGTACAAAGGGAAAAATTGTCATGTTACTTAAAGTTTTATTTTTTTAGAGTACAATTATTATACGTAATTGAGAAAAACCGTAGTTTCCCATTCAAGGTTCAATATTATTGAGCATGTGTACTCATGGTCATGGTATCACTCATTTTATTGAATCTTGAATTGTCCAATTGGGACAGTTTGGGAAGAAACTTTTTCTCCACTGATATACTAGTTACTCGATGATTCTCATTTGTTAAATAATTGATTAAATTTCGGTTCGAAGCATTTCCTTTTGTTCTCCGGGTCCATGCTTGATTGTGGTATTTCACCGCGGTCTAGTCGTGTACTTGGAGACCGATGGGAGATGCTGCCGAAATTTCGTCAGCTATAAGACATGAGAAGTGATGACTAACTAGTATGATACAGTGGTGAAAAAGTTTTTCCTCGAATGGGATAGGGCCAAACCTTTTGTGGAAAGGGAGCGATTCGGGGTTATAGTATCATGTTTAAAAATACGTCAATTTATTTGAAAATGCAAAAGGATGGCATATTATCCCTCGAACCGTAGTTGGGTGTATGATAGGAACGAGTCTGGGAGACGACTACTGAAACAATCATTTTTAGTTGGAGTTGAGGAGTTTATATCGAAAGCAAAGCAACATTGTGATTATGTCGAAGAGGGGGGATTAGATGTCCGTGCATAACGTGCAACTGTATGGCGGTTTTGAGTGAAGATGACGTGAAGTTACACCTATACCGACGTGGGTTCAAGCCTAATTGTTGGATATGGACTGATCATGGTGAGGAGTTGCCGCATATTGATTTGAATGAAGTCGGTGGTGACGATCTTGAAATAGGTGCATCAGGCAGTGGCTACCACGATGAATATGTCGAACAACTCTGTCAATGCATATGATGGTCGATGATTGTCTTGGGCAACATGGGAATTTTGAGGCGGATGAGTCTGATGACATGGAAGAGCCTCCTAAAGAATCGGCACAGAGATTCTACAATCTATTGTTATAGACAAATAAGCCATTGTTTTAAGGGGCGTCAAATTCAAAATTATCAATTTGTGTTAGCCTTCTAGCTTGCAAGTCCAATTGGAATGTCCCAGAGCAGTGTTTGGAGTTCTTTTGTAAAATGCTTCAAGATGTGACACCCTTCAAAGAGTTGTTGCCAAAAATTTATTATGATGCAAAGCGGTTGGTGTCGAAACTAGGCTTGGCGACTAAGAGGATTGATTGTTGTCCAAATGGGTGCATGTTATATTATGGTAGTCAGTCTGGTACAAATGATAGTGCGTTGGAAGAATGTAAATTTTGTCAGACACCCAAGTACTGCGTTCAAAGTAGTCACCAAAGTAAGAGGAAACCAATTCCTGCGAAGGCAATGTTCTATCTGCCAATAATTCCAAGGTTGCAGAGACTGTTTGCATCAACGCAAACTGCTGGACAAATGAGGTGGTATAATGAAAATAGAACAATTCCGGGCGTCATACGCCACCCTTCTGATGATGAAGCTTGGAAGCACTTCGATCGGGTTCATCCTGATTTTGCAGCAGATCCTCGGAATGTGAGACTTGGGCTGTGTTCATATGGTTTTACCCCGTACATTTAGGTGTCTGCCTCACCATATTCATGTTGGCCAGTGATTGTTACACCTTACAATATTCCTCTCGAGATATGCATGTCAAAACCATATATGTTTCTGACTTGTCTCATACCGGGACCATCTAATCTGAAGGCTGGGATAGATGTATATTTGCAGCCTCTGATCGATGATCTGAAGAAGTTGTGGGATGGTGTGTTGACTTATGACGTTTCAAAGAAGAGAAACTTTATGATGAGGGGATCACTGATGTGGACTATCAATGATTTTCCTGCATATGGCACGCTCTCTGGTTGGGGGACCCACGGTAAATTGGCATGCCCGTATTGCATGGAGCATGGAAAGGCTTTTACCCTTAGATATGGTGGCAAAAGTTCCTGGTTTGATTCTCATCGTCGGTTCTTAGATCCCGACCATCCCTTCCGAAGAAACATCTGAGCATTCAAAAAGAATCAGACAGAAGAGGAAGGTCCACCGTCTTTGTAGACTCCTGAACAAATATGGGGTCGGGTTAGGGATCTTCCTAAAGTCACTGAACCTGGTGTGTCAAAATTACCAGGGTATGGAGAATGGCATAACTGGACAAAACAAATTATTTTTTGGGAACTACCGTATTGGAAGGATAATCTGTTAAGACATAGCCTTGATGTGATGCATATTGAGAAGAATTTCTTTGACAACATTTTTAACACGGTTATGAATGTGTCTGGAAAGACGAGGGACAATGAGAAGGCAAGGATGGACATAGTTCTGTACTATAGACGAAAGGATTTGGAGCTGAAGCCGCAGCCTAATGGAAAAATGGTCAAACCAAAAGCTTGTTCCACTCTAACCACCGATGAAGCGAAGTCAATTTGTCGGTGGTTAAAAGACCTTAGGACCCCTGATGGTTATTCCTCTAATTTGGCATGATGTACTGATGTAAGAACAGGGAGGCTTCATGGGATGAAAAGTCATGATTGTCATGTACTCATGGAGTGTTTGCTTCCTATTGCTTTCACTCGCCTCAAAGATGTTTCGAACCGCTTACAGAAATCAGTCATTTCTTTAAAGATATATGCTCTACAACTTTAAAAGCGGATGGTCTGACGAAGATGGAAGAAAACATTCCAATAATTCTGTGCAAGATGGAGAGGGTTTTTCCCCCAGGATTTTTTGACTCAATGGAACATCTCCCTGTCCATCTTGCATATGAAGCGAGGCTTGGTGGACCAGTACAATATAGGTGGATGTATCCGTTTGAAAGGTAATTTTATTATATTTTGACATTTAAATAATTAGCGACCATTGAATAATGCCTTGTCAACGATGTTTTTTATTACTTAGATTCATGGGCAACTCTAAACGATCAGTTAAAAACAAGGCTAGGGTGGAAGGATCAATCTGTGCGTCTTACATACACCATGAGACAGCCTATTTCTGTTCCCACTATTTCAACAACTTTATGTTGGAACCAAGATATGTTAGGAATGAGGTAGATGCTGATAATGCAGGGTATCCTTATATGATATCCGTATTTAACCTTCTTGATAAATTGCACAGAGGTGAAACCATACCATGTGTAAGTCTTAACGACCTATTTTTGAAATAATGTATCACATGTTATTATAATTTCTCCTTTAACACATAGTACACATTTTATTTGTCAGTGTGTTCCTTCAAATTAATCAATTTAGTGAACAAGATGGTTCTGCTCGTACACATGCAGATTTTCCGGAATGGTTCAAGCAACAAGTGTAATATGACGATGCATATACTATATTAAGCTTAATTTTGCCTCTTGAAAAAAGTAATTATTTAATATGACTTACCTTTTCGTAGGTGTATCAACAACTGTTAAGCGTGACTAATCAGTCTTATAGTTGTGTTACATCATGGCATACATACTTTGTTAATGGGTACAAATTCCACACAGATGAATGGAACGTGGGCAAAAAGACAATTAATAGCGGGGTTGTCGTACAGGGTGAAGGTACCGGTGATTTTTATTGGGTCATAAAAGACATATACGAGTTACAATACAATACTACTACTTATCCTAAAAAAGTAGTCTTATTTTATTGTAACTAGTTTGATCCATCGAGGACAGGCACAAAAGTTGATCCCAAGTATGGGACTGTGGACATTCCCATGGATAGAAGATATCAACAGTTTGATCCGTTTATAATTGCTCAGAATGCAAAACAAGTTTATTATGTCCCTTATCCAGCAATGAGAACAGACAAACGAGGTTGGTGTGTTGCAGTCACTACCAAGCCTAGGGGTCGCATAGAAATCGATGATGTACAGGATGAGACGCCATTCCAGGAGGATGAATCATCACATGTCAATGAAGTAATTGAGGTCGAGCGTATTACTGGCATGTTGGGACGGTCATTGGTAATCTGGCATCCATGCATGCATCATCAGAGGAAGAAATCCAGAGTGATAACTCAATGCAAGAAGAAGAAGAGTCGGACTTACAATCAGATGATGATACCGAGTCTGAATAGGAAGTTTACTATTATGTTATTTTTATTGTATTTTAAATATTTGCTTGTGAATATATAATGTAAGACTTGACAACTATTGTTCTATAAAATTACTTGCTTAGATTAGACTGTTAAATGTCGATTACCTATTGTTTTTACACTGATTTGTAATTGTACTATAAAAATAGATATGTCAGCATCAGGAGGACAGCCGCCCCTCCCCCCACCGCCTAGTGGTGATAAGGGGAAGGGGAAGGCTAAGCTGGGACGATACACAATGAAGTCTCAGGTGCTTGCTCGCATTCCTAGAGGTCACTCCGTACCCACCGTACCCGCCCTCATCCCTACCGCACCTACCCTATCGCCACCTATAGGAGCCTCCCCCACCCATTCTACACCATCCCCCACCCATTCTATACCCTCACCGATCCATACTACATCATCCCCTACCCATACTACACTATCCCGGACCCACACTGTAACACCCTAGTTTTTACGGTTTTTCAATATCGGTAAAATATATCTGTTTATATTATTTTTATTGGAATAATAATTATTTGGACATTTATTTTTGTTTATTTTATGCTGTTTGATCTTGAGTAATTTTATTTACTCTTTTAAATTATTTTATTGGGTGCGTTAGCACTGACTTATTTCAGTGAATCCATGCTTACTAGACAATAATTTACGTTATTGTCACTATTATAACCAGTACAGAAAAATGTTTTAAATAATGTGATTAAGAGAAAATCATTTTCATATTTTCATTCTATTTAATTTTAGATTTGAAAATAAACTGGTTTGACATTAATCAGAGATTAAATTTTGGACCGAGTATTTTCTTAGTTGATCAGTTCAACTATCAATCTTTACTCTAATTTGAATTTCGAAAGTATATATTTATCAATCTTTATTTTTAGATTCAAAAACTAAAAACATGTTTATTTTTAGGCTTAACATTTATCACTCATTTTGTACCCACCAATACAAAGAAAACTAAAATTCTCTATCCTTTCCCTCATCAGACCCGTAACCCCCCCCCCCCCCCCCCTCCCCCTTCTCTTTCTTTCTTTCTTTTTCTTCTCCTTTCCCCTTCTTTCTCTCTTCTTCTTCTTCCTCCCTTCAACTTCATCTTCCTCCTTCTCTCAACCATGTCCAGCCGTCGCCTAAGCTCTTCCGGCCACCATCACGACCGCGCGACCAGCTGCTCCTCGCCGTCGTGGTGTACGTCGTCGTGAGTGCGTTGTTGCTGTCCTTTAGTCGCGACCCAGCTCGTCCCGCGTGCATCTTGGCTGCTGCTCCATTATTAGACGCCGTCGACCACCGCTTGGCCGCCGATCGGAGTGGAGAGGATGACCACACATCGCCAGCCTGCTCACACACTGCGACCTTCGTTCTCCACCGTGAACTGGTTCCTGTAGAGAGCGCTGCGGTTGTGTCCTCGCCGGAGCCGTCGTGGTTGCCACCGCTCACCACCTCCAGCCACCATGTCATCTCTTTTCTTCCTTGGGTAAGTGTTTACCCCTAATTTCTTCTAGCTTTAAAAATCCCCAAATTAGTTTACAAACTCTAACCCTAACCCCTGGATTTCAGATTTTAATCTTGAAATTTAACCTTGTTTTATGCAATTGGGACTATAAATTAGTGTTTTACTAAACTAATTTTATTATCCTTTAATCAAATGAGTTTTCCCCAAATTTTGTTTTGGAACCCTAAACCCCAATTTGATTTTATTTGAAATCGATTGTGTTTCTATAAAATTAACTATGTTTTATTCAAATTAGGACCTTTAATTTGAGATTTCTAAGTTCAATTTCATGTTTCTCAAACCAAATCAAATGTTCCCCAATTTTAATTATGGATCCATTTTACCCAAATCGATGTTATTGAGAAATCAATTCTATTTACTTAATTAAATGTATGGTTTCTTTTGATTATATGTTTTGAGAATGAAAATTGGATTGGTGAATTTATTTGTTTGTTATCATGCTTGGTTTGTGTCTCTGTGATGTTGAACACGGCTATGCTTACTTGGTGGAGTAGATTTTGCACTCTTGGAGCTAACGTGAGCATTAAGACAAGGATCATTTACTTGTCTTCAAAGGTAAGGGAGTTTGCCTAGGGATATTCAATAACTATATGCATGTGTGTATGTGTGTAATTGAGTGTTGTGAATATTATTGTGATATTCTAGCCAATACTTGAATAACTTGTTTACTTGAACTATTGTGGTTATTACTTGAAGTTGAACATTTCTTGCTTTAAAGTGTTATGAATTATATATATGTGATGAACTGTCATTAATCGTGATATTATTATTGTTGTGAGTATATTACTTTGTGATTGAAGTTTGAGAAGCCGGACTTGAGTCCGTGCCCAATGACTATAAGGATTAAAAGCCTTAATAAGCCTTGAATAGAACTTTGAAAGTTTTGTGTTCACTTATAAAAGTTCCTTGTTTAAAGTGCTTACTTCAGAAGAATAAGATCTTTGTTTTTAGAAAAATGTTGAAGTGATTTTAAGTTGAAGGAAACTACATTTTTATGATCAAAAGTTTTGTACGAGAGAAAACCTTTTCGAACGGTGTGTTTTATGAAGGAAGGACCCTTTGAAAATATTTTACTTTATTCCATCAAGGATTTCAAAAGCAAACAAATTTCCAAATGTTTTATAAAAGACTTTGTAAAGGAAAAGATTTTCTCCTAAATGATTTAGAAACGTTCCGGTTACTTGGATAAGTGACCGAGGTTTTGTTTTGGTTTTTGATTTTCACGGAGCGAAAAGTAAGCACATGTGAAAGAGAATACTAGTTCGCGAGACGTCGCCTCTAGTATTCAGTTGTATGCACGTGATCTGGGATCCGTGTCAAGAATTATGAACCAAGGGTCCCAATCGTGATATTATGGACTAGGAGTCCTGATTTTGGAATTGGGGACTGTGTGTCCGAATTTTGTTGTTATGAGCTAGGAGTCCTTATCATGTTGAAATAAAGCATGGATAAAATTATAATTGTTTCTACGACCACAACCTCAGACTGCGGCATCGGTCTAAGGTGTTGTGATTGAGCACTCGGACTATGTGTCCTGTGTTATTGATTTTCAAGTAATGAAAATTGTGAATAATCGTTAGCTTTGGGCTTCGACAACTGAAAAGAGTGAACACAAAGAAAAGTCTTGATAACGAAAAGTCTTTTATTCATATGAATTTCCCCCTTAGCAAACGTGTTTGAGTTATCCGAATACCCGCTTAAGATGTGGTATTCGATGAGGTATGCATCCGAATGGCCGTTATAAGGGATTCGTGATGATGTTGATCCGGGCGCATGAGGTGACGGAGACGACTTGCCAAACGGGGCGTATGAGCCTGATCAGCTCTTTCTTTCTTAATGATAAAATGGTGTTGGTATCTCATGAGATTAAGTTTAGAGCCTAATTATTGAAGTGTCATGCATTCTCTTTATAAAACTGATTGCTCGGGTAAGAGACCCACTGATATAACACTTGTCATTTTATCTCTAAATAATAATTAAATGTTAATGTGCTGAGGTGATGTATGTATCGTGTATATGGTTGTTGTGTGATATATCCATTTTTCGGTATCTCACCCTTACAGATATATCAGGTTTCTTCTGGTTCGCTATTGTACCCTGGGTACTTTAGTACAAATGGTACAGAGGAGTCTTCCTAAGTCACTCAGAGACTTAGATCTGGTTGTTTGATGAAGTATTTGATTGTGGAATGATCACGTGAGTTTTCCTCAGGAATAACTTTTAGAACGACCAGCTTAGGGTTTGAGACTTAGATTTTTGATATGTATGTCTGAGTATGGCTCAGAGAGTCTCTATTTTAAAATGGAGTGTTTATGGCTCGGAGAGCATCTCTTTTGAATGAAAACCTAAGCTTTTCCTTTTGGTCATGTATAGCTTATTAATATAACTATTTTTAGCATATTACTGCCTGGTTGTATTTGGTGTAACTGAAATTCTGGAATGAAAATGTAATTATTTTAGCAGGTGTTCTTTTACCTAGGATGTTCGAATTACAGAGGACACTCTGTCAAAATTTTTGTAAAAATACTAGCTTTTATTCAAGTATATCTCAAAATTAAATCGGCTCGCCAGTCTAGGATTGTACGTCGGTCTGCCGATCAAGGCTTAGGTTTGGAGTCGTGACAAATTTTTATACCCAATTTCAGACGCTTACGTACTTATATAAATTATTTTCCGAAAGCAACCAGCAAATTATCCTTTTAATTTATTTCCGTACGTGTTTACAAAGTAATGCCCAAATGGGGTGTTACACACACTACCCCACCCTCCACCCATGTCCAGACCTCCACTCGCTTTGCGCCACGACGCGAACTAGCTGGCTTCTTGCCACCCTCTACTGGACCCACACTCACACCCAGCACCATCATCATCGACCGCACAGTCCACACACCCAACAAGATTATCATTTATGCCGACTCCTGGGATGATGCCACAGCCGGACACAACCATTCCATCCTCATCATCCGGGGCCGCTTATGGTCACGACATGGCCATACCATCATCATCATCTGTGCAGCAGTCGGCCGTGGCTGAGGACTTGCCTGAGTGGGCCAGGGTTCCCGCACCTGAGGATCTACCATGGATTCGTCCTATTTCTGGATCGTAAGTTTAATTTAATATAATGTTTTTTAAAAATAATTACTATTTAATAACCATATATTTGTTGGTTGTCATATTGTTGATTTAATAAAATTATGAATTTTTCAGCTTCATCCCATCGAAAGTGGGATCGAAGCACGGTACCTTCGCCATCAAGGCGCAGTATCATCGCTTCTGGCCATCATGGGGGGTGATCCCCGGGGAGGATCGGGATCGTATCTTCAGACGATTCAGGGTAAGTTCTTGTTTATTAGTTCATGTAATTTTCCATTTATTTTATATATTCTTTTGTATAATGTTATTATTAATTTTTTCTTTGTTAACAGGAGCTTGTGCGCTGGTTACCGGGGCATACCTCGGAGATACGTGCTATCTTTGACGACCGAGCAGCTGCTCGACTGAGGGACATGCTCCGGGAGCGTAGGGAGAGCCGGGTACGTCCGGATTACATCGGGCCCAACATCTTGGCCCAACTGTGTGCATACTGGGACACTCCAACTTACAAGCTGAAATGTGAACAGGCGAAGAGAAATCGGGCTTCCAAGAAGGGTGGGAGCATGCACACTGGTGGTTCTATTAGCCACATGCAGCATGTCATTTACATGGTATGCATATATAAATAACATTATTTATAAACTGTATATTTTTATTAAAAATTTGTTTTATAACTAATTGATTTTATTGGTGTGCGGTTGCAGGCAGGAGAGCTAGCTCGGTCCGTTGATGTCCCTACGGTCTTTGAGCGGACACATATTCGCTTGGACACCGGCGAGTTTGTTGGTGAGAGGTCGAGGCAAACAGTGGTGAGCTAAAATGTTATTTTATATTTAAACTATTGGTTATTATTATTATTATTATTATTATTATTATTATTATTATTATTATTATTATTATGTATACATATATAGTTTAATATATATTGATTGTAATGTATTGATCGTAGGTGGAGTACAACACCAGGTTTAGTCAGGTAGCATCTGAGGCTGCCTCCTGCTCTGGTGCCTCAGATCCTTCTCAGCTGGACCCCACCGAGGTTGAGCGACTAGAGAGCCAGGCCTGGATGGATGTGGCGGGCGGGAAGAACAAGGGACGGATTTACGGTACTGCGACCCTAGCCAGGTCGATTCGTCGGGGGTCGACGCCGAGCATGACCATTACATCCTCCGGCTCACAGGACACGGAGGAGGTGCATCGGCTGAGGCAGGAGGCGCAGCAGCAAAGGGAGACGAACGAGCGCTTCATGCAGCAGATGGAGACATTCTCTACGGTCATGACCGCTGTGCTCGATTTCCTCCCACCAGACATGCGCAACGCTCTGTAGGGGTTCCTCCATACCACCCGGCCCCAGCCCCAGCCCTCCACTACTACTACTGATCCACCACCGCAGCCGCATGATGACGGTCTGTCTACTGAGCCGCAGCTTAATGGTCATGTGACGCCGGCAGACTCCCCCCGACAGGACGACGATGACAGATATTATGGTGATGTGTATTAGGATAGTTATAGGTGTAGTAGAGATTTGTAAATAGACGGATATTTTATTTACAGATTATATGTTGAGTTTGTTTTTATTTTTAATTAATTTTAATTTAATTGCTTTTTAAATTTTATTTATAATTTCAATTTTGTTTTGTAATTGATAATATAAAATGTAAATTAATAATTAAATTATAATTAATTATAATAAAATATAAATTAATAAATAAATAATAATAATAATTAATTAATAAAAATAATTAATAAAAAATATAATATTTAATATATAAATTTTAATAAAAAAATTAATAATTCATTTTTAATATAAAACAAAACAAATAAAAAATTAAAAAGCCTTGTTTTCGACTGATATTTCTGGCGGTAACTATTGGTTACATTTTCCGACGGAAAATTCCATCGGTAACTTCCACAGAGAGTTACCAACGGAATTTTCGTCGGTAATTAAGGGTTCTGTGTGGCAAGTTTTCCCACGGTTAAGGCCGTCAGAAATTTCCGACGGACGCACTAGATCCGTCGGAAAGGCTTTCCTACGTGCCTATTACCGACGAAACCGTGTCCGTCGGAAAGTCCGACGGTAATGTAGTTTTCTGATGGATTTTTAGTGTTTCCGACGGTTTTTGGCAGTCAGTAATTGGGCTTTTTTTTGAAGTGAGTATAAACATATTTTTATATATTACCGATATTAAAACAGTGAAAAATCGGGGTGTTACACTCCTCATACAGCTGTAGAATTTTTATCACACGATTTTATCTTTATCCCTTCCCTAGCAAGGAATTCACTTACACCAGTTGCTTTACGCCATTCTTCGATATCTCTTTTTTTTCTTCTTCTTTCTTTTACTACATATAGCTTATCTTCTAATCACTCATTCTGTCATTCACTGCACATACACACAATCTTATTTATCTCTTATGCACACACACTCTGTAAATAATTTAGTGTAGCTATACAATCACTAGGTACATAATAATTCACAAATAAAGTTTATTTTTATCACCATGATATTAACTAGTCTAACTTGTCTTATATAAGTACATACATAAGATTGCACAAATAAATCAAGCAATAACATACAAAATTTATTTCATACACAGATGCACACATAAATCTAACAATACAAATTTTAACTTAAGTTGATTGTTACCCCTAACTATACTAGTACGTCCCTTCAACGTAAAAAATTGTTTATTAAATTAGTAGGTTATAAAAACCTTATTTCTTAAATTTTGTTATATTATATTCATAAATCTTCCAATCTAATTCTTGGTACCATGTCCATTATTTATTATTATTATCATTGACTAAAATTTTAATTAAAACATCTAGAAAAAAAAATTCCCCTATTATCTAAACTTGACAAATTTGAGCTAGATAAATCTCAACATACTATATTAATAGCTTTTAGTCTTTTCCTTTCACAAAATATTTTGCTTTTAAAATTTCTATTTTCTTTTGATTTTAATTTATATCTCTATATCTTGTAAGGAATAACTAATCGAAACCTTGAAAAAAAATTTCTAATGAAGTGAAATTTGAGGATTGTAACGCCTCCATCGGCGCTACATGATTTCTACTTATCCACGGAAATTTTACTTGTTCTGGTTCCAAAAATGGTGTAAAAAAAAAACTTTTGACTTATACACAAGAACTTCACCTGTATATAAATATACATATCCATACATCTACACATTCTCAACATCCTTACATGATTTTTTTTCCTTTCTACAGTCAGGACCCTTATAATTACGAGTCATTGGTCAGAGTTCTAACATTTGTAAATTAAAATACATACATAGTTATACAATACCAAAAAAAATCAAAAGGTTAAGCAGAGAACCAAAATTACAAAAAGATATGGCTCTCATCAGCCTGATATACAACTAGAAGAAGTTAACACTACCCAAAAAAAAAACTAAAAACCTAAGATGGTCATCTAATGGAACCCGTTAGGGAGGCCTCCATGGCCATCCTTATTTGGAGAAGGATCGGGTGAAACTCCTCCGACATCCGCATCAGCGATGGGATCAACAACCTCCTCATCCAGAGGGTGGTACTCTACCACCTCCTCATCATCCTCTACAGGATTCTCTTCAATCAGATCTCCTTCTTCAGGGTCTTCTTCAACCATTTCATCATCATCATCATCCTCCCATCCAACAAGGACGATGGGTGCAGGTAGCTCTGGTACTGGAGATGCAGGTGCTGATCCAGGTGCAAACTGTAGTGGTGGAGGCAGATGGTAAGTGTTTCCTGTCTCCACTAGGGTCCTCAAAAGAAGTCATATAGGTGGTAATGGAACTTCAATTGCCTTTATGCTATGGGTACAAGACGTCGTCCCTGCTTCTGTTCCTTTAGTAGTAAGTAAAGGCCCGGTATATACGGTGCTTTGGGCTCCTGGGTTTATAACCCAAGCGCCACCATCATAGCCAAAAAAACAAACATAAATAATGCAAAGGTGAGATACCTATATATGAGTTTTATCATAGCAGTCACATACACGACTCATAAAACAACATAATATGACAACAATAAAACATAACATAATATCACAATTATTACCATAGGAATTCATACCCGACAACCAAATGCATTTGTAAAACATTTCATGTCACTTCAATATCCACTACCTATTTCATAATTCTCCGGAGATCCTAACTTCCCTTCGTCGAGCATGATAGGCTACAATAACCCCCATAACACAATTGTTCAATGTTGGGTCGACCTCTTAATTTGGGTCTGATCCCCAATTGTTCTAGCGTATCACGTCTAACCTAAATAATACAGAATAGTTCCCGATTGAGTACATTACGTGCATGGTATCTGATTTCCACTACTCGAGATTGCAAGGCCCCGAGTATCCTGTGGAATTCGAGCCCCAATATCCCTAACGACCCAAAAACTAAAGAATACGTCTTTGGTCCGTAACTATTCAGTTTGTCAGTTCATCTTGTGTTAAACTGTAGCTCGATACACAATGGCACGTCTGCCAGACTATGCATGTAAACCAATGGTTTTCTTTTTCTTTTTCTTTTTCGCTTCGTTATTTCCTCGTCGAGGCTTAAAGCTCCCGACTACTTTTCTTCAGGTATTAAATAAACTTTAATACCAACTTAGGATTTTAAAACAAAATCAATGATTTAAAATCTCTTTCTCAAATGAACACTAGCCCGGCGTCTCATAATTCT
Organism: Sophora flavescens; assembly: GCA_030762895.1. Taxonomy (NCBI): domain Eukaryota; kingdom Viridiplantae; phylum Streptophyta; class Magnoliopsida; order Fabales; family Fabaceae; genus Sophora; species Sophora flavescens. Next base: position 46,503,439 of record CM061065.1, on the reverse strand, counting down.
TGGTTCTTATTAGTAGGAACACTAGCCCGGCTTCTCGGCATTCCGAATCCAGCCCGATATCTCGACATTCCAGATCCAGACCGGATCTCTTAGCATCGGTAATCTAGGTCCTTTCCTTTCCTCAAAACTCAAATAGGAACTCTAGCCCGTTATTTCGGTAATCTAGATCCTTTCCATTTTTCATCTTTTCCACTTGGTTTTTCGTTCAATGAAAAACAAAATTCGAAGTTTCTCAACTTTGTATCATAAATACCTTTTTGTTCTTATAAATACATTTTCGTAAAACCTTTTTCTTTTAAAACAATCTATTTTCTGAAACTTAGAAAAACCACTACAAATCTTTTTCTCCACTTTGAACTAAACACAAATTTTTTATAAATGAATTATATCCAAGAAAGCATTTTCTCTAAAATCTTCCCGTTTTGAACAAAATATTTGTAAACTTAAAGAAATCTTGATTTTCAAAATACTTTTTCTTCAAATACTTTTAAGACCTTTTCATAGATTTTGACGTCTTCCATTTTCTTTCTTTTCCTAAAAGCCTTTTTCTAATTTCAACACTTTAATACTTAGAGTTTCTTCTCACTTTTCAAAACCAAAACTTCACTTTCTCAACTTTTGAGTTAATGAATTTTAAAGCCTTAAATCTTTGTTAACAAGCAATGACCAGTGTCATGCCCTCAGCCAATCACAGTCAAGTAATACAGTAAATATAATCCAATACATACATAATCCATTTACATAACTCAACAACAACATATACATTTTCAACAATTTCTAATAACACCACAACACATTTTCAATCAATATATATCCAATCACACAAACAAGGTACATGACTAGCTAAAACTCCTAAGGTAAACTCCATTTACCTTAGAGTGTGAATTCTCGTTCTGAAAATGATCGTCTAGGCTTCAGTTTCCTCCACACAATCTCAAACAACAAACTATCCAACAAAACCTTCACAAAACAACATAGAACAAGTTAAATTTTGAAGAAATCCTACTAACTCCCTAGGTGTCAAATTCGACCAACACATGAGAAAAAGGTTAGGGTTTTCAAATCATCATAATCTCTTAGATACATGATCTTAGAGTACTAGGTATACAAGATCAATTAAGATAACTCAAGAATTTGAAAATTTTCCTCCAACCCTTTTGAGTTAGGGTTTTGGCCCAAACTAGGATAATAGGCTAGGGATTTTTGTTGAATTTAAGCTCTTGGATTTTGATCATATAGGTACTAGAGAGCTTAAATCAAGCATTAGATTTAAAAAAAAAAGAAACCAAAAACATCAAACCCTTTCTCCTTGAGGGTTTCCGTCAAAAGGGGGTTTTATGGGTTAGGGTTTTTCATCTCATTCAAACTCTCAAATACAAGGAGTTAGGACCTTAGATTGATGATATAAATGATCATGGTACAAGAATCTCATGCATCAAATTCATGTTGATTCCATTTTCATGAAGACAACCAAATGGGTTTTCAAATAAACGAAGTATGAAAGAGATGAAGATGACTATTAGGAAGAGGAAAAGATGCTCAATAATGATGATGTTACCTCAAGTGATGAAGGAAATGGAGTGATCTTGATGAACTTGAACAAGAATATCAACTTAGCTCTTAAGGAAGTAACTTGGTGTTTTTCTTTGAAAGGAGAGAAAATGAAGATCAAGAGTGTATTTTGGGGGGTGGCGTGGGTTTAAGGGTAGATTAGGAAAGGAAAAAAAATTAAGGCAATGTTTGGATCTTCATAGTAAACACTTAATAGGTTTTAGTTTAATAAAAAACTATATTCTTAAAGTTGTCATCATGACTTTGATGAGTCATGATGTGACATTTTCACAAGTCCCATCAATCACTTCCATCATCTCTGCACCACATCCAGTTCTGTCGTTTACCCGACTTAGGGTTTTTACGCGTGTCTTGTTTAAATATTTCACCTGAATAAAATATGATATTTATTTTAGAAAAAAAATATTGAAGCGACTCATATCACTTAAAAAGGGATAACAATCATTGATGTTTTTTTCACGGGTCAAAATTAGGTTTTCTGATCTGTAAATTTGTACTGTCAGTGAAAACGGAAACCGGGTTTCGTCTGAATTTTCAACCCAAAATTTTACTGGAACTTTTTACTATCTAGTATAATCTAGATATGATTTTGTTTTAGTCAAAATCATTTTCTAGGTTTCGGATAAAAATTTAAACATATAAATATCTTTACAGATATTTGAAAGCAGTGAAAATCGGGGTGTTACAACATCACTCCTCTATTATTGTTTCGTCTAGCGAATCTTTATCTTCTTACTGAAAAGTATTATTGTTTCCTGACTAGACCTGCTTTGGTGTACACCTTTTACATTCATGATTTTCGTTCTACGTTATCATTGAACATAAATTGTCAAGGACAGTTGTACGATAATTCATTGCTAGTCCTCTGGTGCATAAAAAGGCAATTGTTTTCTCCCTTATTACTTTTCAACTTGTTTTTCTAAGAAGCAAAGCATGACTAACATAGAAAAAAATATTTGCCAACGGATTTGCATCAGTTATAATAATTTGATCCTCCTCATAACTAACTTCAGTTGGCTTGTCCAAGAGGGATGATCATATGTAAAAAAATTTAAAAAAAAATAGTTTTTTCTCCTGTTGCGACACCCCTTCTTGGGATATCACATGGTAACCCATTGCAGAAAATAAAACTTTAATTATGCTGGTTACTTTCGGAAAATAAGATTTTCTAACACTTTTCTGAATACAAAAGTGGTGATAATTTTTTTTTCTTTTACCTTAACATACAACAACATAGTCAAACATAGCATATATATATACATATGCATCAACAGTCTTGTACAAACTATATCACTATATAAAGCCTTTATCAGAATAGGCCATTCTCAACCTATAAAGTAAAGAAAATAAAAACATAACTGACACGTAGCGAATCATCTATGACTGTTTCAAAATCATGGCTCTTAGTAGCCAGAAGTACACTGATGAAGACACTACCTTAAAAATGGAATCCGCCTACAACTGGTCATGACTAATGGTACCCATTGGGAAGATCAGGATGATCATTCCCACTCTAAGTAGAAGTGTCTGATGGAGACACGACTACTCCCTCATCAGGTGAATCGTTGTCATCGTCGAGTGGAATGTACTCCGGCTCCTCCTCGATAAACTCCTCAGGATCTGGATCCACAACCATCTGCTCAGGAGGTGATGCTGGTGCTGTCTCATTCAAAGGTTGCGCAATCGGAGGAAGGATATCAAGCTCTCCCTGGTCTACCATGTGCTGTAGCAGAAACCACATCGGAGGTAGGGATACCTCGATGGTCTCTACTGTACAAGTCTCTCTCTGGGGTCCTGTCGCAATCGTACCATCTACTATACGTATGGGGCTGGTGTACATGGCGTTGTGGGCCCCTGGGTTTATCTCCCATGTGCCAATGTTATCTACATCCTCAAACAGGAGGGAACGTATCCCCATATGGGCCAGTGGCAATCCCGGCTCCATCTGTACTCAGACATCAATATATTCCACACGGAATAGAAACCAACCATGAAACGTGCAAGGGTGAGAACCAATATATGTATTTTAAAATGATAACTACTTGCGTGACACACAAACATCATATAACAGGTATAATTATAACAACATAGATGTTCAAAAATAAACAACTAGTTTATCAAGGGGTTTCATACCTGATAGCCATTGTCATTTTTAAAATAAATGCATGACACTTCAATATTCACCGTCTAAAATTTTATACTTAATCTCCGGAGATCCCAATCCTGTAATAATGAGATGATCAAGTTCTTTTTGCCAAATAAAGCATACCGGATTTAACCATAGCACTGTCCAAAACGAGGCACAGTGGTTACTGTTTTTAGTATATGGTTTCATTGTCTGTCAAGGCACAATGTTACAACGTCATGGATACCTTGTCCATCAAGATACCATGTAAACCCCGTAGGCACTTCTGCCGAGTAATGCATGTAAAACATTTTATTTCACGTCACTTTTCTTTTTGTTCATTCTTTCCTTGTCGAAGCTCAACGGCTCACGACCATTCGTAGTTTTCAATGTTTTAAGATTTTTCATTGTCAACACAGGACATTAAGTCCGAGTACTTAATCATGAAACCCTAGACCAATGCACCAGTCTTAGGTTCATGGTTATAGAAAACAACGTTCTCTTTTAACACCGTTTTTCACACCATAAATAGGACACAAAGTCCATAACACCGTTTCACGGATCAAAGATCTACATGATTTAATTACGGAACACTAGTATCACGACATCTCGGTTACTAGGTTCACGTTTCAATGTTTGCATCGTTTTCGTATTGTGAAACACAAATCCAAAACAAAAACCTCCGCAACTTATCCAAGTTGTCGGAAATAACGCCGTTGTGTAAAACTGATTTGCAGAAAATCCTTTTACGTTGGAAATTCATTATTTTCTAAAAATATTTATTTGATACTTTAGTTCAAAGAAACATCATTTGAGACTAAATTATCTGTTAAAGCAAAAACTGTTGTTTTTAAAAATGTTTTCCATAAATATTTTCGAATTAACCGTCATTTAGCATTTTAAAAACGTTTTAAGTCGAATTTGACTTTTCTAGTAAAATAATTTTCTCAACACCATAATTAAATTAATTTTGAAACTTAACTTTTTATAATAACATTTTCTAATATTTGGTAATTTCTTACGTAAAAATTAGCAAGTACTAAAATATTTTCATGGTTACGCCTCCCTGTGACTCATAAAACACTCTTACGCTGTTAAATCATTAAAATAATATTTTCAACTATTCCACACTTTTAACCAATCTAATCATTAAGTAATATTATATTACTTTATTCCAACAATTAAAAAAAAATCCGATATTTCTTGAGAAGTTTTTTTAACTCTTTTAACCTCGTAATTAATTGTGCAACACCCCTTCTTGGGTCATCACATAGTAACACATTGCAGAAAAATAAACTTTAATTATGCTAGTTATTTTCGGAAAATTATATTTTATAACACTTTTCTTAATACAAAAATGGTGATAAATTTTTTTCTCTTTCTTTTTATCTTCACAAAATACAACTACATACCCAAACATAACATATATATATATCATATGCATCAACAGTTTTGTTCAAACTATATCACTATACGGGCCTTTATCATAACAGGCCATTCTCAACATAAAGTAAAGAAAATAAAACATAACTGACACGTAGCGAATCGTTTATGACCATATACAAAATCATGGCTCTCAGTGAGCAGTAAATAGATCGACGAAGTCACTACCCCAAAAATGGAATCCACCTACACTTGGTCATATCTAATGATACCCATTGGGAAGACCATGGTGATAAATCCCACTCCCCGCAGAAGTGTCCGATGAAGACAGCACTTGCACCCTTATTTGGTGAATCGTCGTCAACAAGAGGGACGTACTCGGGCGCATCCTCAATGAACTCCTCCGGATCCTCCTCAGGATCTATAACCATCTGCTCTGGAGGTGATGTCGGTGCTACCTCTGCTAACGGCTGTGCAATAGGAGGGATGACATCGAGCTCTCCCTGATCAACCAAATGTTGTAGTAGGAACCACAACGGAGGTAGGGATACCTCTATGGTCTCTACCATATGATGCTCTCGCTACGGTCCGGTCGCTTTGGTGCCCTCTAAAGTACGTATAGCTCCGGTATATGTCGCACTGTGGGCTCCCAGGTTAATAACCCATGCACCTATGTACTCCGCATCTTCAAAACGGAGGGAACGAACCCCCGTGTGTGCCAACGATATCTCCGGATCCATCTATACTCAGATAGAAATATACACCACGTGTAACACCCTGTATTTTTCTGTTTTAAATAACAGTAATACAGATAAATATGTTTTAAATTATTTGAATTTTTGAAAATTATTTTAGATAAAAGGAGTTTATTACTCAATCCTACTTGACTGTAGGAGGCTACGATTAAAATTTAGGTTGGAAAGTCAGGCGAAACCCGGCCCGCGAATTCCATTGACAGTATAATAATACTGCTCAAAAGACCTAATTTTAATTCGTGAATGAAAGAATTAAGTTTAGTATTTTATTTTCTACAATTCTGTATTTTTAGAATTTTTTTCAGAAAAAATAAAATAATTTATGTATTACTGGCGGAAAGCGTAATCGGGTAGACGACGGAAGGGAAATTAGAGTTTCTAAAAGTGGATAGAGGGTTTATCTTAGGATTTTGAGATGATTCAAGGGTATGAATCATATTTTTAAGTCTAGAAGGTTTTTCAGGGTTAAATAGAAAATTTAGAAATTTTACGGTTATGTCCCTGAACTTTCTGTAAATTACCCTTTTGTCACTAAATTAGTTTTTTTTTTTGTTTTTTCAAGTGGATTGGGCTAGAATCCTTGTTTTTAACCTTAAATGGTCGTGGCTTATAAGCCCAAACTTTTCTAGTTCATAGTTGAGTCCATAAAGCCCATTTAAGTTTCCTTCAAGTGGGCCCCACAACAAACAAGAAAATGAAACCAAGCCCAAATGTGTCAAGCCCAATGTGCAAGCCCATGTGAAATGTGGCTGCCTCATTGTTGTTGGATTCATCATGTTGAATCTAGAATTTTCCATAAGTTTCTACAAGTTTCTACTTTATCCTAGATTTTTCCACAATGTTCTTGATTCTTCCTAAATACATTGAATTATCTTAACTTGTCTTTCACTCATAAAAATCAGCCAACCAAGTCAAAGATAAGCTAGCATTTAATGTGACAAAAATCATCATCATGACATTTTATTGTCTATTTGCAAACTAGTCCTTCAACTATTGGAATCTTTGCAATTTGGTCCTTAGAACTTAATTGCATTTTGATCCTTGAACTTGACAACTCACCATCATCTAGAATTTTCTTGAGATTTCGCCACTCTCACTATAAATACCCTCCTCTCACTTTTCATTTAGTTCTTTGGTCATTTGCTTTCTAAAAACTCTAAAGTTTCCAAGTTTCTTAGTTCTAAGTTGTGAAGCAAGTTCTTGGATTTACTTGGTCATTGATTTTCAAGAGGTAAATCCTAATCTTTATTCTTAATCATGCCTATGTTCTTTAGTAAGTTTCTTGATTCAAGGCTTATATCATGGTTGTTCATCATTTTCAAGTTTCTAACCCTAGAACTTTGAAAAATCATAATAAATCCTAGGAAAATCTAATGATGATGAAACTACTTTATATCTTCTATATATCATGTCTACTATCTAAATCCAAGAGCATGAAGTAATCAAAAATCTTTTTCTTGAAAACCTAGCTTTGGCCGAACCTATCACCTTAGGGTTGGTAGAGTTTTGTTCATGTGTCTTCATGTATGATCATGTATTCTATATGGCATGTTTGACTACACACTCTAATCCATGTTAGTTCCTTAAAAATGAAAATTTTACTCAAAAATATTCATCTTGGCCGAACCCTAAATGGGTGAGTTTTGTTGAGTTTTGTTCATGATTTTCATAGATGATCTTAGAAATCAAGCTCTTAGTATATATGCTTTATATATCCAAGATGATTTGTTAAACTAAGAACCCTAGACTTATGAACCTATTGAGGCCGAATCTTTGTATAAAAGAGTTAGGAAGTTTTGAGTTTGAAACTTAGTTGTTTAGTTGATAATCTATGATTTAGGTTAATTAAGGATTATTAATCCATAACTTAATCATGATTAGAAGTTTTAGTCATTTAAAAACCCTAGAGGCCGTGACTATGTATTAGGGTTTAGAATGTTTAGTTTCTTGATTTGTAACTATTTGGTTATAATGATTGAAGGTTAGTTGAGTGCGACGTTTACCAAGGTAACTGAAATTCCGAAGGAGTCTGTAAGTTGGTCAAGGAGTCTTCAAGAGGTAAGGGGGGAACACCGAGAAGGATTCTATTCAATGGCTATATGCTATCCAATGGTTGTTTGTAATTATTTGTTTGTTAGTATTTATTTACGTTGTTTATTGTTGTGTTATTTGTATCTCGTGTGGTTTACTTTGCGGTAATTGTTTATTTGCAATTATACTGTGAACTGTGATGTATGATCTGCCTGGGAAATATCTGTGATATAATTGTTGTTTGATGTGTGAGAAGCCTGACAGTGGTCAGTGCACAATTAAGAAAGTCGGATAAAAGCTTTAAGAAGCTTCACCAAATTATATTCAAAGTTTTAGTGGCAAATTATTGGTATCTGATATAAAAGGGAATTTATTCTGAGAAAAATAAAGAGTTTTGAAAAATATTATTATTTTAATAATTTATTTTTGGAAAAGTGAATTATGAGTCACAACGAGTATAAAACCGTGAAAATATTTTAGTACTGCTAAATTTTACGTAAGAAAACCCAGAATATTACAAAATATTCTTTTATTAAATTAATTGATGAAAACAAGTTAATCGTGATTTTAGAAAAATAATTAAGTGGAAAAAGTTAGGTTTTTGGCTTAAAGGTCTTAAAAATAATATTTGACGGCAAGTTTGGAAAAGTGTAGATAGTAAGTATTTTCGAAACAGCAGTGCCTAGTTTGAGGAAATTAAACCTCAAGTGACTCATTGGTTTGTGAAAAACTAAGTTTTATTTGTTAAGGATTTTATAATGAATTTCTACCTTAGAAAAGAATTTCTAAGAATCAAAAGTTGATTTAACAATGTTGAAAATACAGTTGGACTTAGTAATCGAGACATCGGGGTACTAATGTTCTGTGTTGTGATGGACTCAGTCATTTGGACTTTGAGGGCCTATATTGTATACAAGAGGTATACTATGATGAATTGTATACATGAGGTATACTGTGATGAAACATTGAAGATGTTTTCTAGTAGCACGAACCTAGTACCGGTGCACCGGTCGAGAGGTGTCGTGATTGAGCACTCGGACAGTGAGGTCCTGTGTTGTAATGAAAGTTTTAAAAATTGTTTTAAAACTATGTGAGTCGTAAGCCATTTTGAGCTTCGGCAAAAGAAAGATTGAGCACAAAGAAAAGAACAAAACAAAAGTGTTTTGCATGCATTTGGCAGACGTGCCTGTGATTTGTGGTTTAATGCATTAATTACCATCGGCGAATAATTACCATCGGCGAAAAGGTAATTACGATGTGTATTTATCTCATGTGCCTAGGGAGGACATGGAGACCCCATCTTACTTGCTAATAGGTATAGGCCACTTTGGTTGTGGACGTTAGCAATGTGTTTGGCCTTGTGTGTGCCTCGGGGTGTATGCCTTTGTTTTAAGATGGGAAGAGGTTGCGCACATGTTGGCAGATTGGCCAAGTTAGCCAGTGTGGCTATGGAGTCCGATCAACTCATATGATGTTGGGATATCTCATGAGATTAGGACGAAAATTAGTTGATGAATAGAAGTGACATGCATAATTTTATGGATGATGTTTGGGGTGTGGAACCCACTGATAAACTGTTAGTTTATAACTAATTGTATGTGATAAATGTTGATGTGGTATTTGATGGCTAGAGTGTGGTTATTGAGTAAGATCCAAGTATTGGTTTCTCACTCTTACAACATATCCAGATGAATCCGGACGTCATCACAGTGCGGTCGAGGATTCGTACAATCACTTTTGATCGGGCACAGTATGGTGGTGCCTAGGAGATAAATATTGGGGCACTTAGCGCCACCTACCATGGCCCTAGTACGGAAGTTATTGGAACAATGGAAGAAGGACCCAATCAGAGAACTCATGTAGTGGAAACCGTTGAGGTATCGCTACCACCAGTTTGGCTATATCTTCAATACCTGGAAGAGCATGGAATGATGGATCCTTTACCTCAACCACAACCTCTTCAGATATTAGGAAATGGGGAACCTCCAGCTGAAGTGGAGTTAGTTGAAGGTGAGGAAGATCCAGAGGAATACCTAGAGGATGATCCTGAGTTTCAACCTCCTGCGGTTGATGATGAAGATTCTTCAGATGACGCAGCGGAAGCGGAGGCATCATCACCAGATTCGTCAGTAGTAGGTGGGATTGATCCTTATGGTCTTCCCAATGGGTTTCACTAGCTTGACCAGCTTTAGGTATAGTTTCTTGGAGTAGTGAGTCTTGATAGTTTCTTTTGGCTTCGGAGAGCCATTAGTTTTTGAGATAGTTTTGAACTAGTTGTTGTTGGTATATATATCTTTATTTCCTTTGCTTAGTTGGATGGAGAATAGCCTATGTTTATAAAGGCCTTTTTGATATCTCCTAATATAGGTGTTGTGTATGTAAACGATGAAGTATATATATATATATATATATATGGATGTACATATATGTTGTTTATGTTTATGATGGTTGTATGTTGTATGTTTAAAGAAAAAAAAATTTTCAGCACTATTTTCATATAAGGTTAGTCACTCAAAATTATATTTTCCGAAAGTAACCAGCGTTATATAATTATATTTTAAGTTTGGGTATTAATGGGATGACCCTAGAGTAGGGTGTCGCACCACGAAGAAGAGGAACCAACATTAAAATGCCCAAGGGTGACAACCAATATATGGATTTTAAAGCGATAACCATACGCACGACACACAAACATCATATAGCATGTATATTAAAAAATAAACAATTTATTTATCAAAGGGTTTCATACTCGACAGTCATCGTCATTTTAAAAACAATGGCACTTCAATATTCATCATCTCAATTTTGTACTTAATCTTACGGAGATTCAATCACCAAATAAATGAGTTGATCAAGCTCTTTTTTGCAAAATAAGGCATACCTGATTTAAACCATAGCACTCGTCCACAACAAGGCACAATGATTTCTATTTATAGTATATGGTTTCATTGTCCATCAAGGCACAATGATGCAACGTCATGAATACTTGCCATCAAGAATTCAAGTCCAATGCATAGGCACGTCTACCCCAAAAATGCATGTAAAACATTTTGTTCACGTCATTTTCTTTGTGTTCATTCTTTCCGTGTCGAAGCACAAAGGCTCACGACCAATCCAACTTTTAAACATTTAAGTTTATCAATTATTCCAATAAAACAAACTCTAAGTCAAAATGTGCAAATCACGAAATCTAGACCGATGCACCAGTCTTAGATACGTAGATTTTAGCGCACAAAATCAATACAACGTTTTATAGGACATATAGTCCATAACTTCACCTTTAGGACACATGTCCACACTATAGAACACTAGAACCCCGACGTCTCGACCTCTAGGTTCGTTTTTCATTTTTTTTAAATCATTTTTGTTCTGTGAAACACAAATTAAAAACAAAATTTCGTCAACTTATCCAAGTTGTTGGAAATAACCCGTTGTATAAAGCTACTTTACAGAAAATCCTTTTACGTTGGAAACTCATTTTATAAAATCATCAAAATCACTTAAAACTCATTTTCTTTCAAAAATCTATATTTTGGACCTGAAAATATCGTTTTGAGACTAATTCTCTGCTTTAACTAATATTGTTGTTTTTAAGAATACTTCTGTAATTATTGTCGGAATTGTCCGTCGCTTGACGTTTTAAAAACGTTTTAAGTCCAAAATATGACTTTCCTAGTAAAATAATTTTCCCAACACCGTAATAAAATTATTTTTTAAAATAACATTTTCTAATATTTAGAAATTTCTTACGTATAAATTAGCAGTACTAAAATATTTTTACGGTTACGTCCTCACTGTGACTCATAAAACACTTACGCCGTTAAATCCTTAAAATAATCACATTTTCATTTATTCCTCATTTCTAACCAATCAAATACTTAAGTAATATTATATTACTATTTCCCATCAATTAAAACTTATTATTCCATGAAAAACTTTTTAACGCTTTTAACCTCGTAATTAATTGAGCACTAACCACAGTCAGGCTCTTCAATCCACAATCAACGTCAATAACAATTTCATGCCAATAATATTGCAAATAGCACAATTATGACATGCATTAAAATATAATAACAATTAAATGCAGATAAATAATTAAACAGTTATTTATAACTATGTAAAACAATAAATACACCCAAATAAATTATACAGACCATAAACAAATTACATACAACTATCGGAAAAACCCCTCAGGTATTCCCCTTACCTCTTAGAAACATTTTCTTCCAATTTTGATTTTCGTCAGAACTCAGAGTCGGTATCACACGTACCCGATATAATAGTTATCCTTCAACAAATCACAACACCAATCAACAATCAAACAACTTAAAAACACTTATTTTCCTACATGATGGTTCGACCCTAAGGTGTTTGGATGACTAAAAATTTCTAAAATTCCTAAACTCTTGGATTAGTGATCTTTAATCACTTGAAACCCTAAATCAATGATTAACAAAGAAAGATTGAAATAAAATACTCCAATCCTTCAAGAACCAAATTTCGGTCATGAGGAAAAATTTGGGTTAGAGGTTTTATTTTGATTCAATATCATGGATTTAAGATATGCATATACTAAAAGGAATGAGTCAAACATGATTTGCCAAAAAAATTGAACAAAGTTCCTCCCCCCACACTTGTTAGCGTTTGGCCTTGATGAGTTAAATGGGCAAGAAATTTTTGTTGGATGCATACTCTTGGATCTTTAATATAGAGAGGATAATAAGATCATAGAAATTGGTTTCATGATCATAGGATTTTTCTATGATTTTCTATGAATATTTGAACATGGAAACCCTGAGATGCAACATAATAATCATGGCCTCAAATCACAAAAATGAATGAAGAACATGGTGATGATTAAGTGAGAAGAGTATGGTATACCTCTTGAAGATTGAAAATGAGCAAGAAATCAAGTGGTTCCTTCACAAAATTGGCTATGGAAACTTAAAGCTTTTTAGAGAAAATGATGAACAACTTCATGAAGAAGATGAAGTTAGGCTTAAATAGCAGTGGAATGGGCTCACAAGGGGGGTTGGGCTATGGGATAATGGGGGCAAAAGAGTCCAAGCCATAAAATTTTAGGGACAAGATTGTAATCTTACAAAATGGCAATTTTGTGATAAAATGACAACTTAAGGACAAAAAGGTAATTTCCTCCAAAAGCCATCATTACATTTGTGAGTCATCTATATGACTCACCCTTATGAGTCATCTTTGAATGACTTACCATTTATCCCTTAGCGGGTCCTGGAAATCCCGTATTCAACTCTGTCGTTCGCCCGATTTCATATAACACATGCATAATATATAATATTTCACTTTTTATGTAAAACATTATAAAATAGCCAAAGTCGTTGGAAACTCCATAAAAACCCTAAGTATTTCGTTCACGAGTCAAAATTAGGTCTTTTGAGCAGTAAAATTTTTACTATCAATAAAACGCAGACCGGGTTTCGTCTAAGTTTTCGACCCAAAATTTAATCGTAACTCTCTACAGTAAAGTAGAGTATGGATATGATCTTGGTTTATCCAAAATCATTTTCTAAGTTTTAAAATAAAAATATACACATTTCTGTTTATTTAACGATATTAAAACAGTGGAAAACCGGGTGTTACAAATTGAGCACTGGCCACTGTCAGGCTTTTCAATATACAAACTACAACGATAATACTTTCATGTCAACACTATAGCAATTAGTACAGTTTATGACATGCATTAAAATGCTATAACAATTAACTGCAGATAAACAATTAAAAGCAGATAATTTTAACTACATAAAATAATTTAAACTAACACAAACACACCCAAATAAATTATACAGACCACATATTAATAGCATATAGCTATCGGAAAAACCCCTAAGGTACTCCCCTTACCTCTTGAAGATTTTTTTTCCTTCCGAATTAAAATTCCGTCAACGTCCGGTTTCCGTAAACTCGTACACGATTTATACACAAATCACCCTTTAACAAACCACAACCAAAACATCAATCAACAAACAATTATATACACCTAACCCTACATACAGGTTTCAGCCATGAGGTGTTTTGTGGCTAAAAATTTCAAAAATTCTTAAGCTCTTGGATTAGTGATCCTTAAGCACTTGAAACACAAAATCAATGATTAAAACACAAAGATTGAAATAAAATATTTCAACCTCTCTAGAACCCAAATTCGGGCCTTCATAAAAAAATGGCTAGAGATGTTATTTTGATTCAACATTTTGGATTCAATACATACATAAATTATAAGGATTGAATCAAGTATGACTTTCCAAAAGATGAGGTGAAATCACACTCATCACCACAGGGGTAGAGATACCTTGCAAGTCTCCACGACATGAGTCCTGCACTGAGGTCCTGTGGTGATGAGTGTGATTTCACCTCATATTTCATTGTCATTTTGCATGCATTTTCATATAGTTTAGGAATTTTTAATTAGATTTCTGTTAGTTTTTACCTTGGAACGGGTAAGGCGGTTTTGTGGTGTGGTTTTGCAGGAATTAAGGATAAAATTCTCAGGATCAACCATGATGGAGCTTACATGTAGATGGGGCTTGAAAAGTGAAGAAAATGAACCAAACAGAGCCCATCACGGCCTAGTCATGATGCCCATCACGGCCATGTTCGAGTGGAGCGAAAAAGAAAGAAGGTCAAGTCGAATCGGTCACGGCCAGTCGTGATGCCCATCACGGCCGTGACATGTCACCTGAACCCGACCGTCACAAGCGTAACCGATCACGGCCTAGCCGTGATGCTGGTCACGGCCGTGACAGACCAATCAGTGAAGCAACGCCCAAGGCGGAAGCCGTCACGGCCAGGCCGTGATGGCCATCACGGCCGTGACGCGCATTATTTGGATCTAAAGAAACTGATTTGGTATGAATTTGTGTGTGATTGGGATTCAAACTTCCCTAATATATAAATATGGCATCTAGGCAGAGATGGAGAAGGACTTTTGGCTGCTACTCTTAGGCAAATTTTTAGAATCTTCTTCTTCTTCTTCTCCTCTCACAGGTTTTATTTCATGTTGTTGTTAACCAAGCTTGTCATCACCATGGCAATGCTTGAGTAGTAGCTTTATTTCTAGGGATTGGGGCTATGCCCAAGATCTGATTTGTGTTATGAATTGATGGTTTATCTTTGTTAATTGAGATTTTGCTTTAGATCTGATTTCTATTGTTTTAATTACTCGTAAATTCGGTGGCCACTTATTTGCATGTCGTAGATATTCTAAGGAGGAACCTAGCGGTGAACTTAGGTATCGGATCTATAGAATCAGACTTAGGACTTAAATCACGAGAGTTAGAAGCGGTCCTTCGAGGATTAAAGAATTGTCACGAATCTTAAAGGGTCCAATCTAAATTCAACTACCACAAGAGTACGGGTTGGTTTAATTGGGCACGGTTTTTGTAACCCGAGAGGGAGCATTAACTATTTGAGGATAAATTCGCCTTCAAAGCAATTTTGGTAATTAACAAGGGTAGTCAATTTAGTAACATAAACAATCTTGCTGGTAACCCAATTCCTAGGAATCTCTTTAGATTTGAAAAACCATAAATTGATCTACTTTCTGTTTTACTTGATTGCATTCCTTATCTGATTTTCTAAGTTATCTCTTATTTCAAAAATCAAAACCTTTTTCAAAATCCTTTTTTTTTTATATAGTCCAGTTTAATCGATTTGATAATTAGTTACGATTTGAGATCATGGTCTCTGTGGAATCGATATCTTTTTATTACTTGGCGACGAATCCGGTACACTTGCCGGATCGCACGACATCAAGTTTTTGGCACCGTTGCCGGGGACTGTGCTTCCTCGAATCTCAATTTAATTTTTAAATTGATTTTTCTGGACCTTTTCTTTCTCTTTCTAATTGATTTTTGTTAAAAAAAAATTTCATCAATCTCTTTTTCTCTTTCTGTGCATCTATCTCTCTGTGTTTTCTCTTTTATGCAAAGATCCCTAAGTCTTGGAAACCTTAGTGAGGTCAACCCCGAAATCGAAAGGACCTTTCATAGACGTAGGAGACAACAAAGGGAGAGAGAGAGGTTGATTCCCATTCCACTCATGGCAAATCTACCGGATACGAAACCATTGAAGGACTACACAGCCCCAAATGCTAGGGGTTTGCGAACTGGGATTGCTAGGCCAGAGATTGAGGCGGAGAACTACACTATACCGCCTATGCTAATTAACATGATTAGGCAACATCAATTTGGAGGATTGCCCTCGGAGGACCCGAATGATCACATGGAGACATTCTTGGAGTTCACTGATGCAGTTAGAATTCAAGGCGCCCCGGTTGATGCTATTCGTTTGAGGTTGTTCCCCTCCTCTCTTACTGGAAAGGCAAAAGCTTGGCTGAAGCAAGTGTCGGCTAATACCTTGTCGACTTGGGACCAACTGGAGCAGGCATTCTTGGAGAAATTCTTCCCTCCATCCAAGACGGCTTACCTACGAACTCAGATCACCGGCTTCTTCCAAAAGGACGGAGAATGCTTGTCCGAAGTTTGGGATCGCTACAAGGGATTGCTGGAGTCTTGCCCACATCATGGAATCGAGAGGTGGTTATTAGTGCACACCTTCTACAACGGATTGGATTACTCTTCGAAGGTGTCACTTGACTCAGCAGCTGGTGGAGCCTTTATGAATAGGCCTCGATCGAGGCATTCAACATCATTGAAAACGTGGCCACCAACTACCACCGATAGGGTTCAGAAAGAGGTAATAACCCGAAAAAGATTTCGGGGGGTAAGTTTGAAATGAATAGAACTGATCTTATTATGTCTAAAATTGACTCATTGAATAAACGCTTTGATCAGCTTGAAAGGGCTAACGTGAGTTCAATAGGTGCTACTAACATTGTTTGTGAGATTTGTGGAATGCAGGGACATGACATAATGGAGTGCCCACGTGGTATTGCTCATGGATCCGGCGCTTCGGAGGAACAAGTGAACTCTTGTCACAACTTCTACAACACGAACCCGAAGTTTCCAAACTATGTTCCCCCAAATTCTTACAACCGGGGAAGGAAGAACAGTCCTTACCTCTTCTACGGGAACTACAGCAACACGCTGAACCATGAATTCCAAGAAGGCCAAGGTAATAGGAAACCCGCATCGGGGTATCCTCAGGTACAAAAGTCTAAACTTAAGTCTCTTTTGGAAAGTTTTGTTGAAACTCAAACAAAACAAAATGAAGAGTTTAGGCAACAAGGTAGGGCAGTCAACGAGGCAATAAAAGAGCTAGCATCTAAGGTAGATAACTTAGCCATCCATAATAAGATGTTAGAAACTCAAATTGCCCAACAAGCCAGCACATATTGTAGACCTAAGGGTACGTTTCCGGGACAACCTGAAGTTAATCCCAATGAACATTGTAATGCCATATACTTGAGGGATGATAAGCTTGGGGTAGCTGAAAAGGATGTGGAATGTGAGGAGGACATGAGTGAAGATGAAGAGACAGAGCCAAAGTTTGTCCCTCCACCACCTTACCAACCCCTAGTACCTTTCCCACAAAGGTTGGTCAAGATAAAGCAAGTAGACATAGAAACTAAGAGCTTAATTGAGGAGCACAATGTCAGCATAAAAACTAATATGCCTCCTAAACTAAAAGATCCAGGTAGTTTCTCTATTGCTTTCTCAATTGGAGAAGTGAAAATAGACCAAGCCTTATGTGACTTAGGGGCTAGTGCGAGCTTGATGCCACTTACTATCTTGGACAAGTTGGGAACCAAGGAATTGAGTCCATCCAAATTCTCTTTACAATTTGCGGATGGCTCAACAAAAACTCCTCTAGGCATACTAGAGAATGTCCCCGTAAGGGTAGGGGAAATTTTCATTCCCACCGATTTCATGGTGTTGGATATGAACGGGAATTCTAAATTCCCCATCATTCTAGGAAGGCCGTTCTTGGCCACAGCTGGAGCGTAATAGACATAAAGAATGACAAACTCTCTCTGAATCTAGAGGAAGGTGGGGTAGATTTTGATTTGACTAACTCATATAACAACCCTACTTTTGAGAGTCATGTGTGCAGGATCGATATAAAGTCTCCAGATGTGAAGGAAGAGCCTAAAATAGAAGTAACTCCGAAGATTTGCATGATGAATGATACACCCAGTGGTGATGAAGTTGGAGTTGCTCATCATGTGGAAACAAAACTTCCGACGAGAGGGAATAAGGCCATGAAACTCAGGGTGAAAAGAGCAAAGCGAAAGCGCAATTGGCCATATGAGCAAAATCAGCTCTTTGAAGGACTCCCATGGAAGAGAAGTGTTTTTGCACTTCTAGGCCCAGCCGACCCCGGATGATTGAAAAAAGGGCTATGGTCAAGCTTAGGACCGTAAATAAGCGCTTCTTGGGAGGCAACCCAAGTTTTCTTTCCCTTTTTCATTTGTTTTTGAATTTTGTTTTTTTAATAATTTGAGAAGATAAGAAAAGGAAGATCACTAATTGACGGCTTTGCCAAGTATTTTCAGGTTATGAAAGCAGTAAGAGCAAAAAGGGCAAGGATAAATAAAGTCAGAAGTCATCACACCTAGGCCGTGGCGGTGGTCACGACCGTGATGAGCTAACCAAAGAAGACCAGAAAGGATCACAACCCAGCCATGATATCCATCACGGGCGTGATGAGAAGGACCCTGAAGACTAGAATTAATCACGACCTAGCCGTGATACACTTCACGGCCGTGATACATTTTCCAACAAGTTTTTAACTGGCATGTGAGCCAACACCCTCTACCACCTCGGTGAGTTGTTCCATTTTTCTCCTCTCTCCGACTTGATTATTTACATTGGGGACAATGTAAGTTTTTAAGCTTGGGGTGATTTAACCAGGGGTATTTTTGCATTTTTGAATTTTTCATGTTGTATTCATAGGCATAGTTTGCATGATCACATGATTAGATTGCCCCTTACTTAGATTATGCATCCAATTGTGAGAACTTGGTGCCAAATAAATTGAGATAGTGAATTTTTGAACCCAATTTTTTAATTCTTGTGATAAGGCTAAAAATAAAATTTCTTGAGATGATCTTTTGATAGTTGATAATTAGCATGTGGTTCCTTAGATTTGTGTTTCTCATTGATTTTAAACTACTAAATGTGAGATTTTTGAGCCTAAAAGGGGTACTCACTAAATCTATCCCATTCTTTGTGATTGAGTGTTTTATTCCTCTTGGATTGTGTTCTCTAGAACTTGACTTGAAACCGTTTTGAAACTTAAAAATTATTGAAAACATATTTGAAAATGATTGAGGCACTAGGTATTTTTCTGGCCTTCTGAACTTTGATTGATTAAATGCTACCCCTTAGTTGCCCAATTTTGAGCCTAAAAGAATAAAATACTTTTCTTGGTACCTTGAAATATTTTGATGAATGATGCTTGGTATGGCACCTTTTAAATTATTGCAAAAAGGGTAAAAAGGTAGTTTGAAAAATAAAATTGTGGGATGAGAAAGTTAGAAAAATATTTCTCTTGAATTAAAAATCTCCCCTTCTCCAAATAAATAAAAAAAATAAAAATAAAAACAAGGCGAAGGGGATAACAAAAAGAAAGTGAGAAATAGAATAAAATAAAATAAAAAAGGAAGAAAGAAAGGTGGAAAAGTGAACAAAAGCCCAAAAAGGTATTTTAGAAGGTTGTCATGCTTTACAATGTTTGATATTTTGTTTAGCCTTCTTGAAATTTCCTTTTCTTGATTTCCCCACCTAACAATTAATCCCATGGCCCCATTACAACCAAAATAAAAGACCTCTTGATTCTTATGTGTTTTCATTAATAAAGTAGAGATTTGATTAATAGTCAAGCTTATGGTAAAATACCTTCCTTGAGGAAATTGAGCGAATTGTCATATACCCTTAAACACTTGAGTGAGGTGAGAAGAGTGCCCGAATCAGTGAGAATATGAATTTAGGAAACCTAAGCTTCTAATTGGACTTGAAATTGATTGTCTCTTGGTCTCTTATTTGAAAAAGCCTGTCACTTGGATCAGTTACTCGGGTTCTTGGTTCACTATCCATGCTCTGATTGTTTATCTTGTCTGGCCTTAGTAATTGCTTGAGGACAAGCAAAGTCTTAAGCTTGGGGTGATTTGATGAGTGTGATTTCACCTCATATTTCATTGTCATTTTGCATGCATTTTCATATAGTTTTGGCATTTTTAATTTGATTTCTGTTAGTTTTTACCTTGGAACAGGTAAGGCGGTATTGTTTTACAGGAATTAAGGATAAAATGCTCAGGATCAACCATGATGGAGCTTACATGTAGATTGGGCTTGAAAATGAAGAAAATGAGCCAAACAGAGGCCGTGATGCCCATCACGGCCATGATCGAGTGGAGCTAAAAAGAAAGAAGGTTGAAGTCAGAACTGGTCACGGCCAGGCCGTGATGCCCATCACGGTCGTGACATGTCAGCTGAACCAGACCCTCACAGGCAGAACTGATCACGGCCTAGCCGTGATGGTGGTCACGGTCGTGACAGACCAATCAGTGAAGCAACGCCCAAGGCAGAAGCCGTCACGGCCAGGCCGTGATGGCCATCACGGTCGTGACGTGCATTATTTGGATCCAAAGAAACTGATTTGATCTGAATTTGTGTTTGATTGGGATTCAAACTTCCCTAATATATAAATATGGCATCTAGGCAGAGATGGAGAAGGACTTTTGGCTACTACTCTTAGGCAAATTTTTAGGATCTTCTTCTTCTTCTTTTCCTCTCTCAGGTTTTATTTCATGTTGTTGTTAACCAAGCATGTCATCACCATGGCAATGCTTGACTAGTAGCTTTATTTCTAGGGATTGGTGAGACACCCCGTTGTGCCCCATTGTATTATTACATTAAAACCTTAATATATATTTACTTAATCGTGCACTTATTGTTGAAAATACGTAAAAATTAAAACTTAAATAATAATCATATAACTTCTACAAATATAACACACCAAACTATATTACATAAATACACACATAAGTATCCTTTATTTTACACAACACTGTTTAGGGTATCCTCTTAGTAGGATCCCACACAGGTACTTATTTATACAACTTGCTTATAACTAACGGAACACAAAACATCTTACGTGACTCACTGGCCCTAAACTTACTACGCTACATTATTAGGATCAGTAGGTTGTTCCTCAGTGTCAACTTCATACGGAACGTCATTCAACTCCTCGACAGCCTCCGTCTCGTATGGGGTTCTAGCCATCTCCTCAGTAACATAGTCGTCCATCTGGTCTTCTAACGTAACAGGGTAAACATACACCCAAATACAGAAATAGGGAGATAAGAAACAGTTCTATCATCATAAGTGGAAAAGATTCATAGCATATAATACAATAATAGTCACAAACATGCATCACTCACAATCTACAATCATCCATATTTTATAACATCATCCTCTACCCTTCAACTCATGCAACTAAACCTTTATGCCGACGTGGCCACTGCTAATCCTGTCACACATCCCTTGTTAGGAATGTTAGTCAGTCGTCCAAGTGACACGTTCCCAACGCCGGTGCACATTCTCATCCATGGTGAGAATGCTCATGCAAAGCAATGACACTATAGCTGCACAGTACCGTCCGTGCACACCCTGATTTTCTCTCTCAACTCTGTCAAGGGTGCTCATGCATAGCAATGACACTATAGTTGCACAACTTAACTTCTAATTTGGAACGGTCCACGAGAACTTCGGACCTCGTGTATCTCAAATACACGGCTATGAACAACAATGCAACATATGATTCTCACTGACTTTTATCAATAACAACCTAGTACCTCAAGCTTTTCCTCATAACCTCCACTTACATTCTATATCACATCACTTCTATAAAATAATAGCGAGGTACCTCTAGTTCATATTCAAAACTCTCACCCAAACAAAATACCTCCGAGCAATATATATCTTTACTTAAAATCAACTAAGCAATTTATCAAACCAGGCAGATCATGCATAACACAATAATCAATAAAATATTCAAACACCAAAATAAACGTCACATGCAATAGAATACCTCAACCAGCGGATCACAAACAGTCAAAATTAAATAATTCAGACATCCTCAAATATGAATAATTAACCTAAGGCGATAAACCTACAATTCCCAAATCGTCATTGGTATTACGGAAAAGTTTCCAATACGGTTTTGGTATTGTCGATTATTCGACCACTAGTAGGGTTTAGGTCTCCCTACACGATTATTATAATTATATACTACTTATCGGTTCCGACGATGGAATGGTTCTTTCTCCCACCTGAGTTAGCACCGAAATCCCGAACTCGACGTTCCTCGCTATCACACCACAGCTTAGTAGTTTCACCTTGAACCAAACAACATAACTATAATTAATCAAACCAAATCCATCTATGACACTTTAGGGCTAGGTTCGGCCAAGACTAAGAAAATAGGTTTAGGGTTATTTTCTTAATGCCATCTTTTGGATCCTAGTTACTAGAGTCTTAACTAACATAGATTAATTATTACAAGACTAAAGTTTGGAACAAAATTCTCTACCCTATAGGGTTAGGGTTTTGGGCCATGTATTGGAATTTAAGCTAGGGATTCTTGTTGGACCTAAGCTCTTGGATTTAAGCTATACATGTATTATTGAACTTAAGTCAAGTACTAACTTTCAAAACAAAAAAACAAAACACCAAACCCATTTTCCTACCTAGGTTCGGCCATTAATGGTTAATAGGGAAGGAAAATGATTTTGATCACATGCTTTTGGATAAATAAAGGAGGGATCATAACTAGATCATAGAAATTGGTTTCACATTTTTATGATTTTTCTATAATTTTCTAGAATTATTACAAGTTCTAGATCTAGAAATGGAAAACTATGACATATGAAGAACAAAAGCTTAAACAAGAGATGAGATGATCATGTTACCTCAAGTGTATGAAGAATATTGAGAAAAGATGATGATCTTGACAAGTTCTTCAATGGAAGCACTTGAAGGTCTTGAAGAAGAAAATGGAATTTTGGGTGATTTGTGAAGAAATGAAGAAGAATGAAGAAGATGAACCATTTCGTTCACGAGTCAAAATTAGGTTTTCTGCTCAGTAAAATTATACTGTCAGTGAAAACGCAGACCGATTTTCGTCTGAATTTTCAACCCAAATTTTTATCCTAAGCTTCTACCCTAAGATAGAGTATGAATATGATTTTTATTTCATAAAAATCAATCTCCATGAACTCAGATAAAAATATAATAAATACATTTATACTGGTTAATACAGCGAAAATATTTTTACTGAAAAAAAATAAAAATCAGAAAATAAAAAGTAGGGTGTTACATTACTACCCCTCTTAGAAAAAATTTCGTCCTCGGAATTTACATACTTCAGAAAAGATGTGGATATCGTTGTTGCATATCTGCTTCACGTTCCCAAGTAGCATCTCCAGTAGTTTCATCCCATATGACCTTAACCAAATGAATTTGTCTACCACGAAGCTCCTTAATCTCTTTATCTGCTATCCTTACAGGTAGAGCCTCATACTCTAGATTATCTCGCAGTTATATAGACTCAGACTCAATAACATGTGAAGGACCAGGATAATATTTTCTCAACTGAGAAACGTGAAAGACGTCATGAAGGTTAGCAAGGTTAGGTGGTAAAACAATATGATAAGCTACTGGACCAATCCTTCGAAGAATCTGGAAAGGTCCGATGAATCTAGGAGTAAGTTTTCTAGTTTTGATAGCCCTGCCAATTCCGGTCTTCGGAGTGACTCTCAAAAACACGTGATCACCCTCATGGAATTCTAAAGGTCTCCTTCTCTTATTACTGTAGCTCCTTTGCCTATCCTGTGCTTCCTTCATCTTTTCCCTTATCTTCCTAACTTGTTCCGTAGTATGTTGCACCACATCTGGATCTAAGACTTGATTTTCAGCAATCTCATACCAACATAACGGGGTCCTACACTTCCTACCATTCAAGGCCTCATATGGTACCATCCCTATACTACTGTGAAAACTATTGTTGTAAGTAAATTCAATCAATGGCAAGAACTCATCCCAACTGCCAGTGTGTTCCAAAACACAAGCTCTTAAAAGGTCCTCCAATGATTGAATCGTCCTTTCTGACTGTCCATCCGTTTGGGGATGATAAGCAGAACTCATCCTCAACTTGGTCCCTAAAGCATGGTGCAATTGTTTCCAAAATCTAGTTGTAAATCTAGGATCTCGGTCTGAGATGATGCTCGATGGCACACCATGCAACCTATCAACTTCTTTGATGTAGATTTGGGTCAACTTCTCCAAACTATAGCTTTCACTCATAGGTAAGAAGTGAGCATACTTCGTCAACCTATCAATAATAACCCAAATCGCATCATGTCTCTTAGGAGTTCGTGGCAATCCAACCACAAAATCCATAGCTATGCTATCCCATTTCCATTCTGGGATATCTAATGATTGCAATAAACCAGCTGGCTTTTGATGCACTATCTTAGCCTTCTGACACACCAGGCAAGATAAAACATACCCTGCTACCTCTTTATTCATCCTCGTCCACCAAAACAATTTCTTTAAATCCTGATACATTTTAGTGGATCCAGGATGAATACTCAACTTACTCTTATGTGCTTCTTCTAATATCATCTTCCTAAGTTCTAAATCCTCTGGAACACATATTCTATCCCTAAACCTCAGTACACCATTTGTTCCTCTACTAAACTCAGAAATTTTGCCCTCATCTATACCTCTACTTATCTCCCGTAGATATAGATCCTGAGCCTGTTTATCCTTAAGATCTCTCATAAAATCACTACTAATAGTGATCATACCTAAGCAAATTTTATCCTCAACCAACTCCATTCCTAAGTTCAAATCTCTGAACTGTTCCAGTAATTCCAACTCTTTAACCATCATTGTGGACACATGCAATGATTTCCTACTCAAGGCATCCGCTACTACATTTGCCTTCCCAAGATGGTATAGTAAATCAAACTCATAATCTTTGATAAACTCCATCCACCTTCGTTGATTCATATTCAACTCCTTTTGGTCGAACAAATACTTCAGACTTTTATGGTCACTGTAAACATTAAATTTTTCTCCATATAGAAAGTGTCGCCATATTTTTAATTCGAACACAATGGCTGCTAATTCCAAATCATGAGTCGGATAGTTCCTCTCATGAATTCTCAATTGTCGGGAAGCATAAGCCACTACTTTTCCCTCTTGCATTATAACACAACCTAAACCTTGGTATGACGCATCACAGTATACGTCAAACTGTCCTAATGGATCCGGTAAAGTCAACACAGGTGATGTAGTCAACCTTTCCTTCAGCTTTTGGAAACTCTGCTCACAGTTGTCCGTCCATACGAAAGCTGTATTTTTCCTCGTCAACTGCATCATAGACAACGCAATCTTCGAGAAACCCTCTATAAACCTCCGATAATATCCAGCTAACCCTAGAAAACTTCGTACTTCACTTACTGACTTAGGTCGTTCCCATTTAAGAACTGCCTCAACCTTTGCTGGATCTACTGCTATACCTTCCTTGTTGATCACATGTCCAAGAAATTGGACTTCTTCTATCCAAAACTCACACTTGGAAAGTTTAGCATAAAGCTGCCTATCCTTCAGAACTTGTAGCACCATCCTTAAATGTTTCTCATGATCTTCCCATGTACGAGAATAGATAAGGATGTCGTCGATGAATATAACAACAAACTTATCAAGGAACGGTCTAAATATCCGGTTCATATAATCCACGAACACTGCTGGCGCGTTAGCCACACCGAACGGCATAGCTAAATACTCGTAATGTCCATACCTTGTCCTAAAAGCCGTTTTTAGTATATCTTCCTTCTTTACTCTAATCTGATGGTATCCAGATCTCAAATCAATCTTGGAAAATACTCCTTCTCTTTTCAATTGATCCATCAGATCATCTATCCTAGGCAACGGATACTTATTCTTAATTGTTACCTTGTCTAACTGTCTATAATCCGTGCACAACCTAGCACTTCCATCTTTCTTCTTAACAAACAACACCGGAGCTCCCCATGGTGAAACACTCGGCCTTATGAACTCTTTTCCCAACATATCATCCAACTATTTCTTCAACTCCGTCAATTCTATAGGTGACATCCGATAAGGCGCCATAGATATAGGTCCTGTCCCTGGTACAAGATCTATGGTGAATTCCACTTCTCGTTCTGGTGGTAAACCTGGAACGTCGGGAGGGAAAACTTCAGGAAACTCTCTCATAATAGGCATAGAATATATACTAGGGGTCTCGATAGTTTCCACCACGAACAGCATCACGTGCTGCCGAGAATCGTCACTCCTCATGGATACTCCTTCATTGGCAGAGACTATACTAGAAGACTCAATAAATGATAAGGTCTTACTAGAACAGTCTAGCATTACATGGTTAGCCGAAAGCCAATCCATGCCAAGAATAACATCTATCTGTTGCATAGGCAAACAGACAAGGTCTACAATAAATGTCCTATTCTCAACAACTATAGGACACTGTAAACAAATAGGCATAGTAGTCAAAGGATTACTAGTTGGAGTAGATATTGTAAGGGTATAAGGTAATTGAGAAACAGTTAATTTTAATTGATCCACACACTCATACGAAATAAATGAATGTGTAGCGCCTGAGTCAAATAACACATACGAGAGTCTACC
This sequence comes from Sophora flavescens, assembly GCA_030762895.1. NCBI lineage: Eukaryota > Viridiplantae > Streptophyta > Magnoliopsida > Fabales > Fabaceae > Sophora > Sophora flavescens. Next base: position 46,476,905 of record CM061065.1, on the reverse strand, counting down.
AGCTATCAAACACATACCTTGTATAAGATCAGCAGATTGAGAGGATTTAGCTCCCCTCACGGTAAACACTCTTCCAGTGGCTTGAGGTCATGCTCCCTGTTGTCCTGCTGTTATGACTCCTCTCCCAGCTCCACCCCTATTGCCTCCATTTCCTCTACCTGCAGCTATCGACGGTTGCCTAGCCTGCTGTCTGCAATCTCGGGCCATATGACATATTTTCCCAAAGTGAAAACAACTAGGTCGCTCCATGCAGTCTCTAATATAATGCGGTCCTCCACACCTGAAACAAGATAAGCCTTGCTACTGTTGACCATCTCTAACCACTGGTGCTGGTACTGGTGTCTGCACTAGTCGGGCATATGGTCTCTGTCTCCATTGAGAGTTACTACCTCCTCGCCTCTGAAAACCCGGTCGAGTAGGACCCCCACTCCTCAATTGTTTCTTCTCATTAGCCAGCCTCTGATCTAGACTTTTGATCGCACTGCATCGTTCCACTAACTCTGGAAAACTCTGGATATCAAGAGATACTATAGCCCTCTGGAGTTCATGTCGGAGTCCTTCCTCAAACCTTCTACATTGACAATATTCATATGGAAATCTCTGATAAAATTCAGAATACTTAATCAGAGCCTCAAATCGTGATGCATAATCACCAACCGTCATGTTGCCTTGTTTGAGACTCATGAATTCCCTTTCTTTCTCGCGTCGAACTAGACACGGAAAATACTTCTCAATGAAGCAGTCACTAAACAGCTGCCAGTTGATAACTCTGCCTTCGGCATCCAGCAATCTTCGCTTGCCTCTCCACCAAGACTCTACTCCTCCAGTTAGCATGAAGACAACATACGTCACTTTCCTATCCTCTCTGCAGCGCATGGTATCGAATATCTTCTCGATCTCTTGTATCCACCATTCTGCCTTCTGTGGATCATAATCTCCTCGGAATTGGGGTGGCTTCCCTTTCAGGAAAGTAGTCATTCCGGCATCTTCAGCTGCTGCAGCTCTCCTTTGGTTCTGTTGTTCCTGCTGTTCTTTGTTCATCTGTAGCATCTCAGCATTCTGCTGTGTTTGTAATAGCAGAGCAGTAACTATGTTTTTCATGGTATCTCGAGTCTCGCATTTACTCTCCTCCACTTCCGGTATGATTATTTTCCACATTGTTAGCTCCAACGATTCTTTCAAGAGTTCTGTCATTACTGTCGATCGGACGTCCTCTTCCACGAGCCATGATTCTGTAAAAGAAATCATTCGCTCTTATCAGTATGACATATAATACCATATAGACAAGTATATAAATACCATATGCCACACTAATGTTATTTATCACGTCGGATTCGGACACACTACCCATCTTCTAAGCATAGTTAAAATCCGATGTGGACTCAACTAAACACGGCCAGTAACAACTTCCTAGACCTCACAGTCGGATTAGAATCGAACTGCTCTGATACCACCAAATGAGACACCCTGTTGTGCCCCATTGTATTATTACATTAAAACCCTAATATTTATTTACATAATCGTGCTCTTATTGTTGAAAATACGTAAAAATTAAAACTTAAATAATAATCATATAACTTCTACAAATATAACACACCAAACTATATTACATAAATACACACATAAGTATCCTTTATTTTACACAACATTGTTTAGGGTATCCTCTCAGTAGGATCCCACACAGGTACTTATTTATACAACTTGCTTATAACTAACGGAACACAAAACATCTTACGTGACTCACTGGCCCTAAACTTACTACGCTACATTATTAGGATCAGTAGGTTGTTCCTCAGTGTCAACTTCATACGGAACGTCATTCAACTCCTCGACAGCCTCCGTCTCGTATGGGGTTCTAGCCATCTCCTCAGTAACATAGTCGTCCATCTGGTCTTCTAACGTAACAGGGTAAACATACACCCAAATACAGAAATAGGGAGATAAGAAACAGTTCTATCATCATAAGTGGAAAATATTCATAGCATATAATACAATAATAGTCACAAACATGCATCACTCACAATCTACAATCATCCATATTTTATAACATCATCCTCTACCCTTCAACTCATGCAACTAAACCTTTATGCCGACGTGGCCACTGCTAATCCTGTCACACATCCCTTGTTAGGAATGTTAGTCAGTCGTCCAAGTGACACATTCCCAACGCCGGTGCACATTCTCATCCATGGTGAGAATGCTCATGCAAAGCAATGACACTATAGCTGCACAGTACCGTCCGTGCACACCCTGATTTTCTCTCTTAACTCTGTCAAGGGTGCTCATGCATAGCAATGACACTATAGTTGCACAACTTAACTTCTAATTTGGAACGGTCCACGAGAACTTCGGACCTCGTGTATCTCAAATACACGGCTATGAACAACAATGCAACATATGATTCTCACTGACTTTTATCAATAACAACCTAGTACCTCAAGCTTTTCCTCATAACCTCCACTTACATTCTATATCACATCACTTCTATAAAATAATAGCGAGGTACCTCTAGTTCATATTCAAAACTCTCACCCAAACAAAATACCTCCGAGCAATATATATCTTTACTTAAAATCAACTAAGCAATTTATCAAACCAGGCAGATCATGCATAACACAATAATCAATAAAATATTCAAACACCAAAATAAACGTCACATGCAATAGAATACCTCAACCAGCGGATCACAAACAGTCAAAATTAAATAATTCAGACATCCTCAAATATGAATAATTAACCTAAGGCGATAAACCTACAATTCCCAAATCGTCATTGGTATTACGGAAAAGTTTCCAATACGGTTTTGGTATTGTCGATTATTCGACCACTAGTAGGGTTTAGGTCGCCCTACACGATTATTATAATTATATACTACTTATCGGTTCCGACGATGGAATGGTTCTTTCTCCCACCTGAGTTAGCACCGAAATCCCGAACTCGACGTTCCTCGCTATCACACCACAGCTTAGTAGTTTCACCTTGAACCAAACAACATAACTATAATTAATCAAACCAAATCCATCTATGACACTTTAGGGCTAGGTTCGGCCAAGACTAAGAAAATAGGTTTAGGCACTACTGCAATAAGTGCTTTTTACGTCAGTTAAAATTGATTTTTTACGTCAGAATACTGACTGACCTAAATACAGCTGACGTTAATAGTTAATATTTTAACGTCAGTTGAGAACTGACGTTAAATATAAAACTATTAACGTCAGTTCTTTGACAAAACTGACGTTAATTTTTTAAAAATTAACGTCAGTTTTTTAAACTACTGACGTTAAACATAAAACTATTAACGTCAGTTCTTTAAGACAACGGACGTTAATTTTGTTAAAACTAACGTCAGTTGTTATAAAGAAATGACGTTAAAGGTTTAATTTTAACGTCAGTCGTTTATTACAACTGACGTTAATAGTGTACTGTATATTTTATAAAATACTATTAACGTCAGTTGTTTGATACAACTGACGTTAATAGATTTTTTTTAATTCAGTTTTAAAATATCACTCCCCTCAGCTATCCCTGCATTCAGTAAATATCCCAGTAACACAGAATATCAACACATTACAGAATTGCAAAGGAAAAATGGAACAATGGGGGGACTTAAAACCAAAACCCATGTATATATATAAATAAATTTTAGTTCCAATGTCTAAAAAACAAAACTACCAATCTAAGGATATATATATATATATATACATGTTATTAATTAGTTTCTAAAGTCTAACAAAAAAACTATTTATCTAAGTATTGCGGAGGTATCTTGTCAATTCCTTTTTCAGCCGCATACTTGAAGAAGAATTCAGCGAAGCGCATCCTCAAGTCTCTTAACTCATCTTCTTGAATAGGCGATTGGTCACTAAATGCCTACACATGTTCAAATAATAACAATAACATCAATGCAAGTCATCTTCAAAACTATAATATATAATTTAACAAGTTGTTTAAATATTACCTTAATCCATCCATCCGTAATAGATGCGGAGACTATGTTCAGCATATGAAGCATCACATAATAGCCGCACGACCACCCGTCAATTTGAAATCGAGACTACCAACAAAATTAATTTCAACGTCAGTTGAATATACATATAAATTAGTAATTATAATATTAATTATTTGTTAAATAAACTACCAAACCTTGAGGATGTTTGATAAGCCTCTGGCTTATCTAGTTTTATGACTAGATGAACTAGGGTTTATGTGTCTATTTATTCGAGTTCACTCTCGTTTTCGCCCAAATTTGCCTTGTTTTGTTCCTAAGTTGGACTTTGACTCATTTTGCGTATTTTGTGTAGTTTTTAGGTTATTTTGAATAGAATTACGCTTGTGGGTGCTTTTGTTGTTTCAGGTTAAATAAGTGAAGCTCCGGGAGTCAAGGAAAGTCGGCAAAGGAAATTGCAAGTCTGGAGACACTCGCCTCGCGAGTGTATTCTCGCCCCGCGAGCCTGAAAGTCAACAAAGCAGCAAAAGTCATCACTTCAGTCTCGCCACGCGAGAGGTGTCTCGCCTCGCGAGCTCATGAAAACCTGCAAGACAGAGACCATCACGGCCAAGCCGTGATGAATACCACGCCCGTGGCAGTTTAAGGTTTGAAGACTCGCCCCGCGAGAGGAAGCTCGCCTCGCGAGAGAATGAAGACTTGGAAGTCAGAGACCATCACGGCCCAGCCGTGATGAAGGTCACAGCCCAGAATTGAAGACTCGCCCCGCGAACACACTTTCGCCTCGCGAGAGTTCAAATTGAAAGCGCGCCAATTTTAATTCTCGCCTCGCGAAAGGCTGCTCGCCTCGCGAACGAGCGCAGATCAGGATTACTATTTAAAGGCTGTTGCAGATCAAACAAGGGGAAACTGGAGGAGGCTGTAGGGCTTTAGGAGGGCCGCGAATCCTAGTAGTTTTCCACTGTTTAGAGTAGCGTTTAGGGTAGTTTCTTTTCTCTTTGGAGCTGCGTCTCCCTTTTTCTTATGGAGATTATGTCCGATCGCTTGTCTATGAGCATGAGGAACTAATCCCCTCGTCCGAGGGAACGATGAAGCCACCCATGGCGATGTAAATCCGATATGATGTATGTCTTTCTCCTTTAATTCAATTCTTGTTTTCCGATTCTGATTTGAATGTTTGATCATATGTTTTGCGTGATTAATCAGTTAAACGTGTTTGAGGCCTAACGGCGATTCGCGTTTCAGAACTTGAATCGGGATCATAAATGTTTTCTAATTCTGACTTGATTGTGTTGATCATATGTGATTGCGTGATTGACTTGTTAACGTTGATGAGGCTTAGTCAGCGATTCACGTTTAGAACTTGAATTAGGATCATCGATCGAATATTGCACGAGAGTGAGTAGGAGATCGGTGCGACCTTATAGGGAACAAGAATTAACAGAATTCGAGATTAGGATTATGAGACCTAGTAAGTAATTAATCCAATCGTCGAATACGTCCTAATGAGCACGAGAGTGGATTTAGGAGAATTTAGGGGTCCCGATTGACATTGTAATTGAACTTAGGGAGGAATTCATCATCACTTGGGTGTACATATTGGGTAGGTGGATTTGTGAGTTCGACCTCGGTAATTACTTACCGTGTTTCTTTTATTACTTGCGACGACCCGGAACACTTGCCGGAGTCCACAACAATGTTCCATACAGGATTTGCTTTAGCCTTAGAAGTCCTACTTCTCCCGTTGGTGCAACTTATACTACTCGCCTTCAGCGCGCTATCATAAACAAATAATCATGTCGATCAATTAACAAATTCATATATCATGTGTGTAATAAACTAAAAACAACTGATATTAAAACTTAAATTAAATTTAATATTAGTTACTTACTTATTTACAGCTTCCACCACCTTCGGTGGCGGATCTTGGTGGAGAGAGCAGAAGAATATGACAGTATGCCTAGACGGGTGAAGTACCAACAACTGCCAATGGTCATTCATATAGTAGGGAGCCAGATATAATTCTTTCCGATTTTCTCCCAACAAGTTCCCTATGTATTTACTCAATGCATCGCCAGCAAAGAATTGGGGCAGAAGGACTGACGGATCTAAGAAGCCGTAAACTGATGCAACGCCCTTATCAAGATGAAGACGATGGAGATACCTAAGATATGAAAAGGTGTGGATGTTAATTACATAATATATATATTGAAATTAAAATAAATTATTAAATGGAAAAATACCAAAAATAAATAAGTTATAAAATTAAAATTAACTTATGTGCACCAGAGACCGAAAACATTGTTGTTCAACCAGACGTTATTTCTGCAGGCGTTCCCGAGATCGTCACCACATAAGGTAAATATCCTCCGTTGATCTGGGCGTGCCACCCATCCATCGTGCTCCAATGGACATTCAAAAATCTCAAACGCATAATCCTCACCAAGTGAGAACAAACGAGTGATAGGTGACAGTGACACCGACGTCGACTTGGCCTTCAGTTTAGGAAAAATAAATTAGATAAGTTGTTGATAATTAAAAAAAACACAAGTAATTATTTGACTAATTTGGACATTAATAATGAATAAATACCTTTGTTAACATTTCGAGCTCACGTCGTTTGGAGTCCAACTCAAGCTCACGCCTTTTCATATCCAACTCATGCTCATGGCGTTGGACTTCCAACTCCCGCTCCCTAGCTGCCAACTCATCGTCCTCCACATGTGCCCTACTAAAACTCTCTTTTGTGCTCACATGTGAAGGGTTGGCATGCCCTGCGGTGTCCTGGAATGTACCGACGGAGGAAAGCTCTCTGGCAAGCGCCTGCTTGAATTCTGGGTTGGATATTAAGCCTTGCATCAGATGTGTTGTAATAGCTGGGTTGGACATGAGGTACTGAGTAATATCAGCCAAAATTGATGCTTCATCGACCACCCGCTTTCGTGAAGCAGACTTGCCATAATATTCTTTGATGGTCACGTTCCCAGGAACACCGAGAACCCGACCAGGATGGTCTTTCTTGCCTAGAGCAGTCATCAAGACGTCCCGCCGTCCAGAAGGGACGAATGCGCCCTGGGAGGATTGAGCTTTAAGATCCATCTACAATGAAAAAAATGAAAAAACGTGCAAGTGAAAAGTGTTGCAAATATTTATACAAATATCAATTGAAATCAAGTTAATTATTTACTTACAATCTTATCTGCCACTTCGCGAGTGGCATCAACTTTAAAAGATCCCGTCTTTGTCATGCGGCCGGCTAACCAGACATCCTCGCGGTCGATGTCCGATGGAGGACTTGATGGTGTGCCCTCAGGCATCTCTCCTCTTTCAATCCTAGCAGAGTGCTCTTCCTGCTTCGCCCTCAGCCTATCCGCCATCATCTGCTCGATCCGAGTCTGGTACCCACCCTAAGACATGGTGTGGCGGTGGACGTTCTTCGCCTGATTCTGCCGACCCTTATTTGCCTTAGCCTATTCAAACCAAAACACATAATTAAATACAGTTAAATGATCTATAATAAGCATACAAAATTAACTTAATCAACCAACCTGAAATTCTCCATCCTGTCGACTCCTGGCAAACATATCCCAAGTATCCTGATCAATCCAGTGATAATCTGAGAACATTTTATCAAGCCGCTTCTTCCCAGATACATAGTACCTGGTAAGATCATGCTTGAACCCATTCCAACGCTTTGATGCCATTTTCATACATTTATGACGATGATCCTCGTCATTTGGCACAGTCCAAGCTACCTACACATTAAATGCATAACAACTGGATGGATTATAACTCGGATAATTATCTAATAATGTAAATCAAACGAATGTAAAGGTAAAATACCGTGATAGCCTCCCAAATCTGATCCATAACGTTCTGTGGAACGTCATTCCAGTGGTTGTAGTTGATGCTTACGTGCTGCTTCGATTGTAGAAACACCCACTTATTAAATTCTTTAGCACGGGGTCCCTGGGCATTTAGATTAGCATCGAAGGACACCTCAAGCTTCTGTCCGCTTTGCCTGTCCTTCTCTAGTTTCTTCAACGAGGTGGCTCCTCTACCCCGTTTCCTATGAGCCTATGATGTCTGTATGGACAAAAAAAATGATAAAATAGAGGGTTGTAACATTATAAACTTACATTAAAAAGAAGGACTAAAGATATTATATAACATGTAAACTTACACTAGAATCAGGCGTAGGCGTGATCGGGTCCTGCAAAACCCCCACAGTGTCCTCCCGTGCATGTGGGCTATCCGACTGATCCATATGTATGCCTGTTCAGAAACAATATATATGTATTAACATAGGTTATAACTCAAAATAAATACAGAAGTATAAATAAAAATAACTAGATAGGTCCTGTAGATATACAAAACATCTATCCAATATAAGGACAATACGGGAGATTGAAAACTATAGTTTTTGAAGATTGCCAAGCACTGGTCACGGCCTGGCCGTGATGTCCATCACGGTCGTAATGTGCCAACTGAACCAGACCCTCATAGGCAGAACTGATCACGGCCTAGCCGTGATGAGCATCACGGCCGTGACAGATCAACCAGCAGAGCAACATGCACTCAAAACCAAAAATAGAGACATTCCAAACAACTCAAACTCACGGTTTAAAGTTACCACTACTGAGACTACAGTTTCTACATGCACTCAAAACCAAAAATAGAGACATTCCAAACAACTCAAACTCACAGTTTCAAGTTTCAACATCACGACGCGCGGGTGTAAACGTTATAATCAAAATAAAAACAACATTTTACGTCAGTTGTTAGTAAAACCTGACGTTAAATGTCATATATTTAACGTCAGTTGTCTTAAGAAACTGACGTTAAAAACACTCACACTTCTTACGTCAGTTGTTAGTAAAAACTGACGTTAAAGGTCATATATTTAACGCCAGTTGTATTAAGAAACTGACGTTAAAAACACTCACACTTACGTCAGTTGTATTACACAACGGACGTTAAAAGTATATTAGTTTCTGCAAAAACATTCATTCCTTTGACTACTGTGCTACTTACCCATTCACCTTGTACCTAATCCTCTTAATGAGCATTAAGTTTATAGATAAGTTTTCAAGAAAATCAGAATAGCTTAGTAACTTCATCCATTGCTCCTATAAATATCTTCCTTCCATCCTTTTAATTTTTTCTGCTTCACAATATGGCTCTGCCATGGAGATTAACTTCATCACTCTTTCTTCCTATGCCTAGACTCAAAGATCTTTGTCTTAATGGTCAAACAATTTCTGAGGTTGTGTAAATCACATAACATGGATGGTAAGGTTGGGTGAATCACGTAATGTGATTCTCTCACTTTATTTCATCCCCGTCATCACTTTCACTTTGCTTTGGAAGCAAGTGACTGTGGATTCAAGACGATGCATCAAGGAATTCCAGTGAAGAAGAAAGATGCAAAGATCCATTTCACTTTGCTTTCGCTGCTAGTGACTGAGGATTTACTTTGCATCATGGAATTCAAGTGAGGGAGGTGATGCATCCATTGGAGTTTCTGATGATAGGACTGAGAAGAAAATGATGTTGATGCAGAAACTTTTTTATATTTTAGGGCTATGTTGCAGAAATTTTTTATCTTTTAATCATGTAATTTTGACTTATGAATCGCTTCAATGACATACGATTTGATTATACATATAACTTGTTTTATGTTAAGTGTTTATTTATTTTAATTTGCACAAGAATTTGTTTACTAATTCAAGCTAATTAATAAAAATTAAAAATAAACTTGTTTAAAAAAAAGGTTTAGAAATAAACTGCAGTACTATATGGAGTGATCTGCGTTAAGAGGGACAACAGGGACATGACAACCAATGAAATGAGTTTCATAATTATTTACGTCAGTTATTTATAGAACTGACGCAAATAGTGATTTAATATTTACAAACTGCCACCACCTCATTTTTAACGTCAACTTAATTTATGATTGCCAAGTTCCCGTATATTAATTACATTATTTCCAATATTCATTCTACAAGTTTATAATATATAGGATTATTTACGTCAGCTATTTATTTAACTGAAGTAAAAATCACACTTTTAACGTCAGTTGTATAAAAAACTGACGTTAACAATAAATATTTTTATTTTAAAAACACTTTAAACATCAGTTTTTTTAAACAACTGACGTTAAAAGTGTATAGATATCTGCAAAAACATTCATTCCTTTGACTACTGTGCTACTTACCCATGCACCTTGTAACTTAATCCTCTTAATGAGCATTAAGTTTATAGATAAGTTTTCAAGAAAATCAGAATATAGCTTAGTAACTTCATCCCCTGCTCCTATAAATAGCTTCCTTCCATCCTTTTAATTTTCGGCTTCACAATATGGCTCTGCCATGGAGATTAACTTCATCACTATTTCTTCCTATTCCTAGACTCAAAGATCTTTGTCTTAATGGTCAAACAACTTCTGAGGTTGTGTAAATCACATTACATGGGTGATAAGCTTGTGTAAACCACATTATGTGAGTTGCTCACCTTATCATCCTTCCGGAGAATTAGCTGCTGGAGGGCAAATCAGGTGCTCGGGTGTCACAGTTCCAAAACCTCAGCTTTGGCAGCAAGTGACCGTCATGGAAGTCTTTAGAACCACTACCTTTGCTTGAAACAGATCTAGTGCACCTGTTTTTGCCTCTCTTGAGCTCTCTCATGCCCCCCAGTTTTCTGAGGTCTTCGGAGTATAGTTTTCCCTTTGGCATATTTCCTAAAACTCTCTGATGGGATGTAGCTTTAATGTTTAGGATTTTAAACCCTTTCAATGTAACTTTTTATAGGATTTTAAACCCTTTCAATCTTCTGTATCAGTCTGTATTACACTTCATGAATGAGATCCGGTTTGGGTTATTGATTCAACTTATACTTCGCACATATATTTTAGTTTTCAAAACAGAAACACAAAACATCAAAGCAATTGTGAAACTGAAACTTTGAGGAAGGCAATGCGGAAGGGTACGTATACTAGATAAAAAAATTATTAGAATAACCTTTAACGTCAGTTCGATAAAGAACTGACGCTAAAATGTTCACTGTTAACATCAGTTGTTTATTGAACTGACGTTAAAAGTCAGTCACTTCACTTTTAACATCAGTCCTTAAAACAACTGACGTTAAAATTGAATTAATGAAGTCTGATATTTACAAAACTACCACCGCCCCCTTTTTAATGTCTAGCTTTTGGTTAACTGACGTAAACCTTTACCGTCTAATGTATATTTTCCACTAGTGATGGTTATTTTCTTAATGCCATCTTTTGGATCCTAGTTACTAGAGTCTTAACTAACATAGATTAATTATTACAAGACTAAAGTTTGGAACAAAATTCTCTACCCTATAGGGTTAGGGTTTTGGGCCATGTATAGGAATTTAAGCTAGGGATTCTTGTTGGACCTAAGCTCTTGGATTTAAGCTATACATGTATTATAGAACTTAAGTCAAGTACTAACTTTCAAAACAAACAACAAAACACCAAACCCATTTTCCTACCTAGGTTCGGCCATTGATGGTTAATAGGGAAGGAAAATGATTTTGATCACATGCTTTTGGATAAATAAAGGAGGGATCATAACTAGATCATAGAAATTGGTTTCACATTTTTATGATTTTTCTACAATTTTCTAGAATTATTACAAGTTCTAGATCTAAAAATGGAAAACTATGACATATGAAGAACAAAAGCTTAAACAAGAGATGAGATGATCATGTTACCTCAATTGTATGAAGAATATGGAGAAAAGATGATGATCTTGACAAGTTCTTCAATGGAAGCTCTTGAAGAAGAAAATGGAGTTTTGGGTGATTTGTGAAGAAATGAAGAAGAATGAAGAAGATGAGTGAAATGGGAGGGAGGCCACGGTTTGGAGGGTATATATAGGAGTAATCTTATGCCTTGTTTGGTTATAAGGAATTGGTTTAATGGGTTTTGTGAATATTAAATTAATATAAGCTTAACCATAGTTAATAATTAACTTAACTAGGGTTACTTTGCTAACTATGGTTAATAATTATGTGGCTCACATTTTATGGAGGTGAGGCTGATTTTGGGCCACACAAAGTGTGTCACTAATGAGTCACCGATCTTATCCGTTAGCGGTTCCCGGAAATTCCGTATGCAGCTCCGTCGTTTACCCGATTTCGGTTTTTGAGAGAAAAATAATGAAACGAAAGCAAAATGAAATAGGTAAGATTTATTGGAGGTGGATGCACGAAATTTGAGAGATGTGGGAGGTTTTCAACCACGTAAAATGAGTGGTTAAGAGTGTGTAGATGCGTCTTGTTAATACCCGCGAAAGCTTGGGGTATTTTGGTCTTTTTTACCTAAATGTCATGATTACTTGCATTTAATGCTCATAAATGCTTGGTGACTCATCCTCCATGAGTCATCATGTATGAATCGTTGTCCCGATTTCTTGACGGTCTCTGCACTTCCCTTCTCGACGCCTTCGGTTTCCCGATTAGGGTTTTACGCTCGTATAAAAGCGTAATATTTCGTTTTCGACTGAAAATTTTCAAACTAACCAAACTCGTTGGAAATATGATTTAAATATAAACCATTTCGTTCACGAGTCAAAATTAGGTTTTCTGCTCAGTAAAATTATACTGTCAGTCAAAACGTAGACCGATTTCCGTCTGAATTTTAAACCCAAAATTTTATCCTAAGCTTCTACCCTAAGATAGAGTATGAATATGATTTTTATTTCATAAAAATCAATCTCCATGAACTCGGATAAAAATATAAATAAATACATTTATACTGGTTAATACAGCGAAAATATTTTTCCTGAAAAAAAAAACAAAAATCGGAAAATAAAAAGTAGGGTGTTACATTACTACCCCTCTTAGAAAAAATTCCGTCCTCGGAATTTACATACTTCAGAAAAGATGTGGATATCGTTGTTGCATATCTGCTTCACGTTCCCAAGTAGCATCTCCAGTAGTTTCATCCCATATGACCTTAACCAAAGGAATTTGTCTACCACGAAGCTCCTTAATCTCTTTATCTGATATCCTTACAGGTTGAGCCTCATACTCTAGGTTCTCTCGCAGTTGTATAGACTCAATCAATAACATGTGAAGGATCAGGATAATATTTTCTCAACTGAGAAACTTGAAAGACGTCATGAAGGTTAGCAAGGTTACGTGGTAAAGCAATATGATAAGCTACTGGACAAATCCTTCGAAGAATCTGGAAAGGTCCGATGAATCTAGGAGTAAGTTTTCTAGTTTTGATAGCCCTGCCAATTCCGGTCTTCGGAGTGACTCTCAAAAACACGTGATCACCCTCCTGGAATTCTAAAGGTCTCCTTCTCTTGTTACTGTAGCTCCTTTGCCTATCCCGTGCTTCCTTCATCTTTTCCCTTATCTTCCTAACTTGTTCCGTAGTCTGTTGCACCACATCTGGATCCAAGACTTGATTTTCACCAATCTCATACCAACATAACGGGGTCCTACACTTCCTACCATTCAAGGCCTCATATGGTGCCATCCCTATACTACTGTGAAAAGTATTATTGTAAGTAAATTCAATCAATGGCAAGAACTCATCCCAACTGCCAGTGTGTTCCAAAACACAAGCTCTTAAAAGGTCCTCCAATGATTGAATCGTCTTTTTTGACCGTCCATCCGTTTGGGGATGATAAGCAGAACTCATCCTTAACTTGGTCCCTAAAGCATGGTGCAACTGTTTCCAAAATCTAGATGTAAATCTAGGATCTCGGTCTGAGATAATGCTCGATGGCACACCATGCAACCAAACAACTTCTTTGATGTAGATTTGGGTCAACTTCTCCAAACTATAGCTTTCACCCATAGGTAAGAAGTGAGCACACTTTGTCAACCTATCAATGATAACCCAAATCGCATCATGTCTCTTAGGAGTTCGTGGAAGTCCAACCACAAAATCCATAGCTATTCTATCCCATTTCCATTCTGGGATATCTAATGATTGCAATAAACCAGCTGGCTTTTGATGCTCTATCTTAGCCTTCTGACACACCAGGCAAGATAAAACATACTCTGCTACCTCTTTCTTCATCCTCGTCCACCAAAACAATTTCTTTAAATCCTGATACATTTTAGTGGATCCAGGATGAATACTCAACTTACTCTTATGTGCTTCTTCTAATATCATCTTCCTAAGTTCTAAATCCTCTGGAACACATATTCTATCCCTAACCCTCAGTACACCATTTGTTCCTCCACTAAACTCAGAAATTTTGCCCTCATCTATACCTCTACTTATCTCCTGTAGATATAGATCCTGTGCTTGTTTATCCTTAAGATCTCTCATAAAATCACTACTAATAGTGATCATACCTAAGCAAATTTTATCCTCAACCAACTCCATTCCTAAGTTCAAATCTCTGAACTGCTTCATTAATTCCAACTCTTTAACCATCATTGCGGACACATGCAATGATTTCCTACTCAAGGCATCCGCTACTACATTTGCCTTCCCGGGATGGTATAGTAAATCAAACTCATAATCTGTGATAAACTCCATCCACCTTCGTTGTCTCATATTCAACTCCTTTTGGTCGAACAGATACTTCAGACTTTTATGGTCACTGTAAACATTAAAATTTTCTCCATATAGAAAGTGTCGCCATATTTTTAATGCAAACACAATGGCTGCTAATTCCAAATCATGAGTCGGATAGTTCCTCTCATGAATTCTCAATTGTCTGGAAGCATAAGCCACTACTCTTCCCTCTTGCATTAGAACACAACCTAAACCTTGGTATGACGCATCACAGTATACGTCAAACTGTCCTAATGGATCCCGGTAAAGTCAACACAGTGATGTAGTCAACCTTTCCTTCTGCTTTTGGAAACTCTGCTCACAGTTGTCCGTCCATACAAAAGCTGTATTTTTCCTCGTCAATAATGCGTCATAGACAACGCAATCTTGAGAAACCCTCTATAAACCTCCGATAATATCCATCTAACCCTAGAAAACTTAGTACTTCACCTCTTGACTTAGGCCGTTTCCATTTAATAACTGCCTCAACCATTCCAGGATCTACTGCTATACCTTCCTTGTTGATCACATGTCCAAGAAATTGGACTTCTTCTATCCAAAACTCACACTTTGAAAGTTTAGCATAAAGCTGCCTATCCTTTAGAACTTGCAGCACCATCCTTAAATGTTTCTCATGATCTTCCCATGTACGAGAATAGATAAGGATGTCGTCGATGAATACAACAACAAACTTATCAAGGAACGGTCTAAATATCCGGTTCATATAATCCATGAACACTGCTGGCGCGTTAGTCACACCGAACGGCATAACTAAATACTCGTAATGTCCATACCTTGTCCTAAAAGTCGTTTTTAGTATATCTTCCTTCTTTACTCTAATCACGAGAGTTAGAAGCGGTCCTTCGAGGATTAACGAATTGTCACGAAACTTAAAGGGTCCAATCTAAATTCGACTACCACGAGAGTAGGGGTTGGTTTAATTGGGCACGGTTTTTGTAACCCGAGAGGGAGCATTAACTATTTGAGGATAAATTCGCCTTCAAAGCAATTTTGGTAATTAACAAGGGTAGTCAATTTAGTAACATAAACAATCTTGTTGGTAACCCAATTCCTAGGAATCTCTTTAGATTTGAAAAACCATAAATTGATCTACTTTCTGTTTTACTTGATTTCATTCCTTATATGATTTTCTAAGTTATCTCTTATTTCAAAAATCAAAACCTTTATCAAAATCCTTTTTTTTATATAGTCCAGTTTAATCGATTTGATAATTAGTTGCGATTTGAGATCACGGTCTCTGTGGGATCGATATATTTTTATTACTTGGCGACGAATCCGGTACACTTGCCGGATCGCACGACATCATGCGGCTAATGTGCTAGTAACCTCACGAGTGGGGCCACAATAGGTGGCACTAGTTGCCCCGGGATTTATCTCCCAAGCACCACCATGTGCCCTGTGCTCAAACGTGTGCAGCGGATCACCGATTGCCCGAGGGGCATCATCAGATCCATCTAATCTCAGATATAAATAAATATACCACAAGTAGAGAACGAACAAGAAAACATGCAAGAGTGAGAAACCAATATATGGATTAATTAAACGCGATAACCACATACACGTCACAAAAGAAACACATATATATACATCAAAGGGTTTCATACCCACACATCATCATTTTAAAATCATGCATGCTACACTTCAATAATCGTCCTCTAACATTTCACCTAATATCATGAGATATCATCAACACATGATGAGTTGATCAGTCTCAATAGCCACACAACGGCAACGACAAGCCAAACCCATTGCCCATTGTCCAAAACCGAGGCACGGTGATAGCATTGTAAATGGATCTCATTGACCACCAAGGTACAATGGCGTCGAGACATGAATATCACCATAATACCATGATTAACCACGCGCGACACGAATACCCTCAAGATACCATGTTTAACCATGTTGTGACATGAATACCCTTAAGATACCATGATTAACTTCATAGGCACGTCTGCCTAAAATGCAAGTACAACCTTTCATTCTCATCATTTTCTTTGTGTATAAGGTTTCTGTGTCGAAGCACAAAAAGCTTACGACCATCTTAGTTTTAAACATCTTAAAACTTTCATGATAACACGGGACCTCAAGTCCGGAGTCCTCAATCACGAAACTCTTTGATCGATGCACTAGTCATAGGTTCGTGGTAAATGAAAAACATCTTAAATGTTTAAACAATATACACCAAGTATACAATAGACACCAAGTCTACTGGGACCTCAAGTCCAAAGGACACCAAGTCCATAACACCAACGAACCTTAGTACCCGGCATCTCGGTTACTAAGTTCAAAACCACTTTTAACATAGTCAAGTAAAAACTTGATTCCGGAAAATCATTTCAAATGGGAAATTCTTTAATAAAATCATATGATACTAAAACTTAGTTTTTAGAAAAGTGAGTCAATCGAGGCTCAAAATTATTTAAGATACGTAGTCTTGTTTTGAAATACTTGTCATCGATACTTTTCTAAATTGCCAGTCAATTAACATATTAAAAGTCATTTAAGCCAAATATTAGCTTTTTCCACTTAAATAATATTCTAAAATCATAATTAAGTTATTTTGAAAAATTAATTTCATAAAATACTTTTTATAATATTACGGAATTTCTTACGTAAAAATCAGCAGTACTAAAATAATTTCACCGTTACGTCCTTATTGAACTCATAGTTCACTTTTCCGCTAACAATTCATTAAAATAATAATATTTTCCAATCCTTCTTATTTTTCCAAAATAAAATTTTCAATAAATATTATGTTCCAACATTTATCAGAAAAACATTGATTATAATTTATAAAGTTTATTAAAGTTTTTATCTGATTAATTGATTGGGCACTGACCACTGTCAGGCTTCTCAAACAACAATCAACAACAACGTCATAATTATATTCCCAGGCAGATCATGCATCTCAACAACATAATATATAACTGCATATAACCAATTTAAATGCAGACAGATAACCACAGTATAAATAACACAACTTAAACATATTAATTAAAACACCACAACCACAAAACAATTATACAGACCAACAAACAATGGTACATGGCCATCCGAATAATCCCTCAGGTAATCCCCTCTTACCTCTCGGAGATTTCTCAGCTAAGTAAAATACTTTATCAGAAGTCCGGTCTCACGTACACCCCGAACTAACGCAACCTTCAACAATTACAATAAAACAATTAAAACACCTAGGCACCTCCTATGTTGATCACGACCTCAACATGATTTTGGGATAAAAATTTCCAAAATTGCCTAAGTCATTGTATTAATGATCCTAATTACTTAAGACAATGGATCGGTGATAAATCAACAAAGTTTGAATCGAAAACTTCTAAACCTCCAAAGACCTAAATTCGGCCATGATGAGTAAATGGAGTAAATGAATTTTGTTTGATACATAGGCTTGGATTCCACATGGATATATACTAGAAAGATAGGAAACAAGATCATTTATGAAGAATATGAACATAAACATTTCCTCCAACCTCGTGTATAGGTTCGGCAATAGCAAGTTAAATGGGGAGGAAATTTTAGTTTGCATCAATCTCTTGGTTTATGAATATATAGATGATGACAAGGACATACAAATTGATTTCAAACTCATAGGATTTTTCTATGATTTAATATGAATTTCTAAAGACAAGAACATATGAACATGACATGGTGATTAGAGCCTTAAATCATGAAATGAATTGAAGACACTATAGCTTAAAGATGATGAGGAACATGAATCACCTCTTGGAATTTGAAAATGGGCAAGAAATCACCAACTTGCTTCACAAATGGAGCTTTATTGTGTTAGAGAGAAATGGAGGAATGAAGAAGATGATGGAGGATTTAGGAAGAAACTAGTAGCTTCATGTTGATTCATGAACTTATTAGCAAGCCAAGGAAAGCTTGGACCTTGCGCCTATGGGCTTGGTAAAAGTCCATCAAAGTCCAAACATTTTGTATCACATAAAAACTTAAGACAAAACCAAAACAAAGAAACTGGAGTTAACAAAGTGGCTTCATGAAAAATAAATTCATGAGCATGAAATGGGCCTCATGGCCGCAGTCCCCTAGTGGGGTTTTGGATAACAAGAATTTGGCCTAATTTGACAAGGATAGCTTGAAGAATTAACTTAGGACTAAAAAGCAATTAAGAGAAACTTTAAGGACTTAGGTGCAAAATCCTTAAAATGACATTTTAATCCTGCGAAAACTTTAAAAATTCACATGTGTGACTCATCCACATGAATCATCTTCAAATCATAAGATAACTTCTTCATCTGCTCTTGGAAACTCGACAATTAGCCAAAGTCGTTTACCCGATTGAACACAACACCAGTAACGTATATTATTTCATTTTTAATGAAATAATTCTAAAATACACAATCATAGGAAATAACATGAAAACCTTAAGTTTTTCGTTCTCGAATTAAAATTAGGTCTTTTGATTAGTATAAATATACTGTCAGTGAAATTTGCTGGCCGGGTTTCGCCTGACTTTTCAACCTAAATTTTAATCATTGCTTTCTACGTTCAAGTAGAGTTGAGTGATAAACTCTGTTTATTTAAAATAATTTTCTAATACTCATATAAATATATCCACATATTCATACTCATTTCTGTTATAAGAAAACAACGGAAAAATCGGGGTGTTACGGGTTTTGCGACACCCCTTCGAGGGTCATCACACAAGAACACACATTGCAGAAAATAAAATTCAATTATGCTGGTTACTTTCGAAAAATAATGTTTTCTAATACTTCACTTACTACCAAATTTGGTGAAAAACTTTTTTCCTTTTTCTTGTTAACTTAACAAAATCTAACACTATACAACAACATAAGTAACATACCATATATATAAATAAATAAATAAATAAATAAATATATATATATATATATATATATATATATATATCATCATCATCATCATCATCGATCATCATTTTTGTACAAGGTATAAACTATATAGGGCCTTTATCGAACATGTCATTCTTCAAGCTAAGAAAGGAAATAAAAACATAAGGACGCAGTGAAACGTCTAGGGCCATATACAAAAATCGGGACTCTCGGTGAGCGAGAAAGATCGACGGAATCACTACCCCAAAAATGAGACTACCTACAACTGGTCATAAATTAATGGTACCCATTGGGAAGACCAGGGGTCAATCCCACTCCTCGCCCGCCGTGTCGGATGAAGACACGGCAACACCCCTCATCGGGTGAATCATCATCATCATCCAAGGTATGTACTCGGTACATCCTCCACATACTCCTCTGGATCCTCCTCGGGATCAATAACCATCTCCTCTGGTTCCACCACAATCTCCTCTCGAGTTGGCACAGTGTGCTGCCTAAGCTAGGGGATGAGCCTCAAGCTGTCCATGATCGATCGATTATGTACAAGTAGCCACAAAGGAGGTAGAGATACCTCAATCATCTCCATAGACCTATGCTCCCCTCCGGGCCCCCATCTAAATCGTGCCCTCTATAGTGTGTACATGCGGGATACAACGAGCGACATGGGCTCCGGGTGGATCACCCACACGTTTATGTTATCTGCATCCTCAAAATGGAGGCTTGAACCCCCGTGTGTGCCAATGGTATGGCCGGATCCATCTAAACTCATATAATAATAATACCCATACAGAGAGAAGAACAACAATAAAACATGCAAGGGTGAGAACCAATATATGGATTTTAAAACGATAACCATGTGTACGACTCTCAATTACCACTTAACATGTATGTTCAAAGATAAACAATATATATTTATCAAAGGGTTTCATACTCGACAGTCGTAACCGTTTTAAAAACCATGACACTTCAATATTCAACACTAACTTTAAGACCTAATATCCGGAGCTCCAACCAACAAATAAATGAGCTGATCAGGCTCCAATTGCCAAATAAGGCAGAATCAATGCCAGATATGGCAAAGTTCAAATAATCATTCCACAGTCCAAAACAAGGCAAAGTGGTGACTACGTATAGCACATGGTTTTTTTGGTCATATATCCATCGAGGCACAGTGATGCAAACGTCATGAATACTTGCCATCAAGCATTCAAGTCCTATGCAAAGGCACGTTTGCCCTGAAATGCATGCAAAACGTTTTGTTCTCGTTGTTTTCTTTGTGTTCAATCTTTATGTGTCGGAGCTAAAAGTCTCACGACCAAATCACCATTTTAAACTTTCAAGTTTAATACATCTTTCCAAAATAACTGACTCCAAGTCAAAAGGTGTGCAAATCACGAAATCCAGACCGATGCACCAGTCTTGGATGCGTAGATCTTAGTGCACAAAACCAAATATACTGATTTATAGGACATCTAGTCCATAACTTCACCTTTCCGACCCCGGGCCTATATCATATAACTCTAGACACAGGCGTCTCGGTTGCAGAGGTTCATTTAAACCATTTTCGTTCTGTGATATACAAAACAAAACCAAATTTTCCTCAACTTATCCAAGTTGAGGGAAATAACTTCGTTGGTTCCGAAAATCCTTTTACGTTGGAAATTCGTTTTGTAAACTTGTCAAAATTCCTTAAAACTCATTTTTGTTCAAAAATCTATAATTTGAACTGGAAAACCTTATTTGAGACAAATTCTCAATAATACCCTCTTTCAAAAACACTTTGGTAAATATTGACGAAATTGTCCGTCATTTCTTTGTTTCAAGACGCATTTAGGTAAAAATAGGACTCTTTTTCATAAATTAAATTTTCCAACACTGTAATAAAATTATTTTCAAAACTTTTTCGCTTAAAAATATTATTTTCTAATTTTTATAAATTACTCGGGTGAAAATTAGCGGTGCTAAAATATTTTTACGAGTTCACGTCCTCACTATGGCTCATAAACGCTCTTTATTTGTTAAATGATTAAAATAATATTATTTTTCACTTTTTCCCATTTTTCATGAAATAAATAACTGGGTAATATTATATTACTGTTTCCATTGAATTAAACTCATTAATTCATAAAAGGCTTTTAACCTTTTTAACTTTTATTTTTTGATCTCTAACCACTTTATCGGGCTTTCAAACTCACAATCCACCTCAACAATCATTTCATGTCAATAATATGACACTTAGAAATTTAAAACATATCACCAAATACAACAAATAATTAAATGCAGGTTAAATCAAATAGTTAGCATGAGATAATCAATAAACAAATAATGCTAACTACAAAATAAATAGTTACACACCATAATTAAGACACACAATAACAATTACACATGGCTATCGGAAAAATCCCTCAGGCTTTCCCCTTACCGAAAGTAAAGTATCTATGAGAAACTGTTAAGTGGAAATCCAAGTAACACCGATAACGCGTGTCCGATAACTTAGCTTATCCTTCATTAAACATAACACCCAATCAAAAAAACAAACAACTAAATCAAGCCTAAAATCCTACATGTTGGTTTTGGCCATGGGCTGAATTTGGGGTTCAAAATCCTTAAAATTTCTAAACTCTTGGATTAGTGATTTATAATCACTTAAATCCCTAAATCAATAATCATGGCATAAAGATTGAAATTAAATCTTCCAATCCTTCAACAAATGATTTTCGGCCATGACCATTAAAATGGTTTAGAGACTCTAATTTAACTCAAACAACATAGATCCAATACCTATATAGCTTATAAGATTGAATCATGTAAAGAAAATGAACAAAATCCTCGCCCCCACAAAACCCTAGGTTCGGCCTCCTTAGGTTAAATAGGTTAGAAATTTTTGTTTGATGCAAGCTTATAGATCTAGAATTTAGAGGTAATAATAGGATTATAGAAATTGGTTTCATGTCAAATGGATTTTCCTATGATTTTCTATGAATTTTTGAATCTAGAAACCCTAAAATGCATCATATTGAAAAAGACTTCAAAATGAAAAACTTATTGAAGAACATGATGCTAAACAAGGAATATGAGTAAGGTTTACCTCTTGAAGTCAATAAATGAGCAAGAAATCTCCTACTTCCTTCACAAATCAAGCCTAGGTTTCTTAGTGTTTCAATGGTGAAAACGAGCAAAGTTTGGATGAAGAAGATGACTTAGGCTTTTATAGAAGTGGGAATGGACTCTTGGGCTGGTTTGGGCCGTGGGGAAGCAAGGGTTTTGTGTCCAAAACACAAAAATTCAAGGGTAACTTAGTAATCTTGTACAATGGCAAACTTGTGAATAAAACCAACATTAAGGGTAATTTAGTCTTTTCCTCCTAAAAACCATCATGACAATGAGGAGTCATCCCATGACTCACCCCTTGTGACTCATCATGATTTGACATCCTATTTATACGTTAGCGGGTCCCAAAAATCCCGTTTTCAGCTCCATCGTTTACCCGATTTCGTATAACGCCCGCATAATATATATTATTTCACTTTTTAAGTGAAAAATTTTAAAATAGCCAGAGAAGTTGGAAACTTCATAAAAATCTTAAGTGTTTCGTTCATGAGTCAAAACTTGGTCATTTGAGCAGTAAAATCTTACTGTCAATAAATTCTGAGCCAGGTTTTCGTCTGAATTTTCGACCCAAAATCCAATCGTAGCTCTCTACGGTAAAGTAAAGTATGAATATGACCTTGGTTTATCCAAAATCATTTTCTAGATTTAAAAATAAAATTATAAACATTTCAGTTTATTTTACTGATATAAAAACAGTAAACAGCGAAAAACCGGGTGTTACAAATCAAGCCTAGGTAACTTAGTGTTTTAATGGGAGAAATGAGCAAAGGCTTCATGAAGATGATGACTTAGGCTTTTATAGAAGTGAGGAGGGCCTCTTGGTTGGGTTTGGGCCGTGGGAGAGCAAGGGCAATTGTGTCCAAAACACAAAAATTCAAGGGTAATTTAGTAATCTTGTACAATGGTAAAATTGTAATTAAAACCAACATAAAGGGCAAACTAGTCTTTTCCTCCTAAAAACCATCATGACAATGAGGAGTCATCTTGTGACTCACCTCCTATGACTCATCTTGATTTGACATGACCTTTATCTGTTAACGGGTCCCGCAAATCTTGTTTTCAGCTCCGTCGTTTACCCGATTTTGTATAACACCCACATAATATATATTATTTCACTTTTTAAGTGAAAATTTTTAAAATAGCCAAAGAAGTTGGAAATTTCATAAAAACCTTAAGTGTTTCATGCGACACCCTAAAACCCGGCATCACATGGTTACCACTTGCGAAAAGAAACTTATTTAAAACAGTTGGTCGCCTTGGAAAAATAACCTTTTATATAAGGTTACGAAAAGGGTACTCATATATTTTTTAAAAGCGAGTTAAGAAAAGGTGATGAACACTCGAACATGAAAATAAACATCATACATATAGATATAACTGTCCCACTTTGGATCTTAGGTTTGATTACAAAACAGGCCTTGTCGAACTGGTCAACATACACTGAAACAGCTACTGAAGAAATAGGTAAAAATAAAACATCAAATCGGGAATAGGGAATTGGGTACAAGACTAAAAAGATGGCACTAAAAGCCTAGGGACTATCGGGACAACTCTAAAAGCCGACAAACGATCTACAAATGCCTCCCTGCATGCGAGTGACCCACAGACACTACCCTCGGAGCGAGATATCGATTCTTGCGGATCAATAACGTCACCGCCATCGTTGATAGGGATGTCGTCATCGCCGGGATCCTGCGGATGGTACTCTGGCTCCTCCTCCTCCTCCTCGTCCTTGACCTCTATGAACTCAAGAGGCTCTTCCTCGGGATCCTCTTCGAGATCCTCCTCCACTGGATCCCCATGGCGGTTCCACTTTGGATCAAAATGCTCATGAAGGAGTCCGGTGACTTGTAGCGTATGGAGGTAGTACCATGGAGGTGGAGCGTCCACAGATCCTCGTCTCGATGGTATGAATCCTTCGTACGGGCACTCCGTTAGCATTAGTTTCGGTGTTCGTGACTGGTCACAGATATGTCGCGTTCGTCGCACCCTCGTGTATAGTCCAATTCACTAACTACCCAGCGTGATCAAATACCTCGCTCCTCGAGCTCGATGCGTGCCAAGGGAACATCCGGATCCATCTAAGAGCACGTACATACCCGATACAAGAAGAAAAGAACATAACATACAGTTGTGCAAGAATGAGATACCGTCATAAGATATATCCCACAACAACCATATACATGATACATGCAACACATAATCAAGTCAACGGTTAAATCATGCATAATCATAATATAACCGTGTTATATCAAGGGATCTCAAGCATCGCAAAAACCATTTTCGAAAATATGCATGACACTTCAATATCGGGCTCTATCCTAATCTCATGAGATATCAACTACCGTTTTCCACTTGGAGAAGAATTAGAGGTTGGTCAATCTCTAGCCCACCGTGCGGTTGCCTCCATACCCTCATGCATTGAAGGTCTCGGAGACGAGCAACGTCACATGTGCCTCCTCAAGTCGGTTACATGGATGAGACTCCCGGATACCACCTTGTATCCGATATATATGAAAGACGTCTGCACGGGGAAATGCACATGAAAAATATTTTATTAAAAAGGTTTCCTTTTTGTTCATTCTTTTTTTGTTGTCGCAGCTCAAGCTAACGACTTAATCATCATTTCCCCATCACTTGAAAACTTAAAAGCATAGGACACACGGTCAAATGCTCAATCACAATGCCCGAGACCGATGCCGTAGTCAAGGGTTGTGGTCGTGAAAACAATATTCACCTTTAACAATGTTCATCACAACGTGGTTAGGACACACAGTCCACAACAACGTGGTTAGGACACCTGATCCACCACAACGAAATCGAACGAACTGTCCTCAATTTCGGGAATTGGACCCTTAGTCGAACATCATGCATAGGACTCATGGCCCCGAATTAACATTGATCCAAGATCATGTGCGTATAACTGAATACTAGAGGCGGCGTCTCGCGTACTAGATTCTCTTTCTCAAGTACTTATTTTTCGTTCAGGTGAAAAACAAACTCAAAATCGAGTCCTCGATAACCTATCCGGCTATCGGAAAGTTTCTAAAACATTTTGGAGAAAACCTTTCCATTGAAAATCTTTTGTAAAGCATCTTTGAAATACTTTTATCTTTGAAAGTCCCCAATAGGATATTGCCAAATAATCTTGAAAGTTTTCACTCGAAGACATATAGTTCGAAAAGGATTTTCTCTTGTATAACAATAGTTCATCAAAACCATTTCAACATTTAAAAACAAGTATTTTAAGTTAATGAGCTTTTTGGAAAAGAACACCAATCCCTTCGTCTTCAAAGCTTATTAAGGTTTTTAATCCTTATGACAGTTGAGCACAGACACAAGTCCGGCTTAGCAAACTTTCAATCAACAGCGATATATTATTATCGATTCGGTGCTAATATCACAGTTGAAAGCGGTTCATCATAGATATGCATTATAACATTTAGAACAAGTACGAGTTCAACATCAGATAATAGCATAATAGTTCAAGTACATTAGATAACCAAGTAAGCTCAATGAACATATAAATATCCAGTTAAACACCTACACACATGCTTACGGCTTATTGAATATCTTTAGGGAAATCCCCTCTTACCTCACATCGAGTTAAGAGTTTTTATTTGAAAAAGAAGGTTCGAACGTCCTTGCTTCTCCGTTGATGGAAGTCTAAGGTTACCAACATTAAAGCATGAGTTAAAAAAAAAATCAACTCGAGAACACTAACCACAAGGTATAGGTTCGGTTCATACAATAAACTAGGATTAGGGGTTTCCGAAATTTATGCGACTCTTGGATTTATGATCCTTAAGTGCTAGAAGTTCATAAACAACAATCTTTGAACAAAGTTGAATTAAAAATCCCACTAAGTACTTGACTTAGGGTTTCGGCCAAGCTATAGATAAATAGGCTAGGAATTTCTAAACTTTCCAATCTCTTTAGGTTAGCATCCATACATAGTAAGGAGCTTGAAACCATGATCATTTTGGAAAATGGAAAAATCAAATGTCTTAGACCATGAACTCTTAGGTTCGGCCTTAACAAGTTTGTGAGGTTAGAGATCTTTAAATCATCCAATCTTTTGGACATAGCATCCTTTAACATAAAGGAGCTTTAATCCATAATCATCTTGGAAAACAAAATAAAATAACACATCCTAGGTCAAATGTTACATTCGGCCATCATAGGAAAATAAAGCAAGAAAATATTTTAAACTTTCCAATCACTTAGACATAGCATCTTTTAACATAAAGGAGCTTTTAGTCCATGATCACTTTGGAAAACAAAACTTAACATCTTTGCCATAACTATTGAAGGTTTCGGCCTTTTCAATAAATAAGGGTTAGAAATCTTCCAACTTTCCAATCTCTTGGACCTAGCATCCTCCTATATCAAGGAGTCTTAATACATGATCATTTTGGAAAACAAAACTTAAACACCATTGCCTTAAAACTCATTGGTTTTGGTATTTACATAAAAATAGAGTAAAAATCTTTAAACTTTCCAATCACTTAGATATAGCATCCTTTAACATAAAGGAGACTTGATCCATGATCATCTTGGAAATGAAACTTCAATACAAACTCATACATGTAAAAGTTGAAACAAGATTCATCCAAACCATATGCATGGTTTCGGCCTCCTTAGAAAGAATAGGTTAGGAAACTTTGTTTTACACAACCTTTTAGTATGTGATAGTATGAGTAAATAAAATAATATAGAAAGTCGTTTCAACTCAAAAGGAGTTTTCTACCATTTTTGAGAGGTTTTAGAAGTTAAAAGCACATAAAGAGCATATGAAGAAAATTTTGAAACAAAAGATGAAACTTTGAAAAAGAACTACATAGAAGGATTACCCTTAACAAGATGAACAACTTTGATGAAGAACTTTAAGAGAAAAGATTGATAAAAATGTAAACATTGTAAGAGAGGAGAAGAAGAAGAAGAAAGAAGAAAGGAGTAAAGTGAAAATGTGAGAAAATGGAGGGAAGTGATGAATGGTGGAAATGAAGGGTATTTATAGAGAATGAGGGAGAGTGGCACGGTTTTGGAGAGGAAGAAGAAGAAAGAAGAGAAGAAAGAAGAAGAAAGAAGAGAAGAAAGAAGAAGAAAGAAGGTGGGTTGCTTGTAGAGAGGGATAAGAAGTTAAGGTGATGTGATGTGATTGGAGAGAGAAGATGAAAAGTGAGATTTTGAAATAAAGTCAAGATTCACTTTTTGAGGTGTGTCATAGCCTTCACATCAAGTCACTTCATGTCACTTCATCCTCTTGATGCTATGCTCCATTGCATATCATATGACTTCCCGATCGTATTTCCGAACGATTTCACAGGAAATCCCTAGATTTGGTCCTGAATAAGATTTTAAAAAAACTCCAAACCCACAAATCATCATAAAGTACTAACCGTCTCGTTCACGAATTAAAATTTTGTCTCTACTTTCATTAAACTTGTCATCAGAATGACCTTAGGTTTTTGTCGAATTTTCAATCGGAAATTTTCTGTGACTTCATACGGGTAAAACAACACAAGAAAATGATTTTTACTTTTAAATAGAATCATCCTCTCGGATTTTATCAAAAATAAATACATTAAAGCATGTATTTCTGATAAAGAAACATACGAAAAACAAGGTGTTACATTTCGTTCACAAGTCAAAATTAGGTCATTTGAGCGATGAAATTCTTCTTTGTCATTAAATCGCAGAACCGAGTTTGTTCGAATTTTTGACCCAAATTCAGTGTAGCCCTCCATGGTAAAGTAGAGTATGAATACGGCATTGAGTTTGTCCAAAAATCATTTTTTAGGTTTAAAAATAAAATTATAAATGTTTCTGTTTATTTTAATGATATAAAAATAAGCATGAAGAAAACCGGGTGTTACTGGTTTGGAAATCCGGAGTAATTATTGCTTTAATTACTGAATAATTTTCTATCGTTCACGGCAAAACTGTTGCTTTAATTACCATTCCAGTTGGGCAATCTTTTAAAATTTTCATGAATTTTTCTTGAAAAATTGAATTTGAAGTTCATTATAAATTATAATTTTACAATTTCTCTCATTAAAATTCCTAATTTCTTTACATTTTATCCTCAATACATTTTCCAGTGTTTCAAATGATTCTTTTTAAATGGTTTGACATCCTAAAGTACTGGAAAAAATTTCCTTAGAATTAAAAGTAAAAATTAATACTACGTCAAAATTAAAGTTATAAATTCAAAGAAAATACAAATAAAATTAGAACATTTTTAATTATAATTATTAAATTGATTAACTTACCATTATC